>CM068777.1:1510485-1563920 GCA_035084275.1 Hydrolagus colliei
TATATTGATGTCTCAAAGCGCTTCACAGAATATACTTTAAAGTGAAGTGACTGTATATATATATTTGTGGGTGAAATGTGGCAGCCGATTGTGCAGAGCAGCATACCCCCCCAACACACAGCAGGGTCCCCCCCCCCCCCACACACTCAGCCCCCCCCCCACACACAGCAGTGTTCCTCCCCCCCACACTCAGCAGTGTTTCCCCCCCCCCCCACACACAGCAGTGTCCCACCCCCCCCACACACAGCAGTGTCCCCACCCCCACACACAGCATGTCCCCCCCCCCACACAGCAGTGTCCCCCCCCCGCACACAGCAGTGTCTCCCCCCCCCCACACACAGCAGTGTCCCCCCCCACACAGAAGTGACCCCCCACACACAGAAGTGACCCCCCCCCCACCCACACACAGCAGTGTCCCCCCCCCCCGCACACACAGCAGTGACCCCCCCCCCCCCACACACACAGCAGTGTCCCCCCCCGTCCCCCCCACCCACACACAGCAGTGTGTCCCCCCCCCCCCACACACAGCAGTGACCCCCCCGCCCCCCCACACACAGCAGTGTCCCCCCCGTCCCCCCACACACACAGCAGTGTCCCCCCCCCACACACAGCAGTGTCCCCCACCCCACACACAGCAGTGCCCCCCCCCACACAGCAGTCCCCCCCCCCCACACACAGCAGTGCCCCCCCCCCCACACAGCAGTGCCACCCCCCCCACACAGCAGTGTCCCCCCCCCCCACAGCAGTGTCCCCCCCCCCCCCACACAGCAGTGTCCCCCCCCCACACACAGCAGTGTTCCCCCCCCCCCCCCCACACAGCAGTGTCCCCCCCCCCCCCCCCCACAAAGCAGTGTCCCCCCCCCCCCCTCACAGCCGTGGGTTGAAACGACCAATTTTTATTATTGTGGTTTTTTTTGTGTGAGGACGCTGCTGTGTGCAATTCGCTGCCGCGTTTCGCCTGGAAATATAGTCCATTCTCTTTATAGTGTACAAATATCCATTCAATTCTCCTACTCTCCTTCCCCCTACTTGGGATATCCTTCCGCGCCTTGGGACGTCCTGCTGACGTGAAAGGCGCTCTATAAGTGTAATTTGTTGTTGTTGTGGTCCTCCTGACCGGAAAGCCATTCTAAACTGTTGTTGTTATATTCTGTGAAACGCTTTGTCAAGAAGATGTAAAAAGTGCTATATCAAATAGGATTATTATTATAATTAAAAAGTGGAGGGTGCAGGGAGGGGGGGGATCGAACGCACGATTCACCGGTTTCCCAAGCGAGCGGCTGCAGGGGGCGCTGCGCGGGCTCGGCCGGTACTACACTCCACCTCGCCTGAACTCCTCCAGCAACGAATCCAACCGCGTGTCGTTGAAGACGAAGTGCAACGGGCGCCCATAGAAGCGGGTGATGGCGCTGAGCGGCGCCCGGTCCTCCGGGTCCACCAGGGCCAGGTCGCGGGCGTGGACCACGTCCACCGTGTGGGAGGGTTCGTCGCCTTCGTACACCGGGATGCGGGCGTGTCCGCTCTGCATGACACGTGACAGGGTCACGAAGTCCAGCACCGCTTCCGAGCTCAGCATGACACACTCCGCCAGCGGCGTCATGACATCCTCGGCCAGCTTGGCGCCGCCCAGGCCCGAGCCAGGCCTCAGGCCCTCCCCGCCGCTCGCCCCTCGCTTCAACAGCTGCTCCAGGATCCGTTGGCGGATGAAGCAGGCGCTTAGGTCCTGGCGCAGCCCCCGATCCAGGGCCAGGGCGGCTGGCATCGCCAGCGGCCAGGCCAGGACCACCAACAGGCGAGTCAGCCACAGGCCCCCAGCAGAGGAGGCGAGGGCGAAGCCGTAGCGGCAACACAGGCCTCGGGGTAACAGCTCCCCCAGCGGCCAGACTAGCGCGGCGCAGGTCAGGACACCGGCGGCCGGCGTGCCGCACGCCAGCTGCGCCACCGCGCACAGGGCCGCGTTCGTCATGACGTTGCCCAGCAGGAGCGCGCACAAGATCAAGTTGCCGCCGCCTCCGCAGCTGTGGGTGCCGCCGCGCATGCGCAAAGACTCAAGCGCGGCCGCCCGCCGCCGCTCCCGCTCCGAGCCACCGTGAGCGCGCACCAGCCGCAACTCCAAAGGCTCGAGCCAGAGCGCACTTCGCCGCAGCAACGTCATGACGCATGAGGCGCCTAGCAACGCCGCCATCAGCGGGAGCTGAGCCCAGAGATGGACCTCCTCAGGTACCTCCTGCTCGTCCCCTCCCGCCAGGAGAACCAGGCGGATGTCGCCGCCCGACGGAGGGGCCCAGCCGCCGGCCTCAGACCAGCCGCACAGGGAGAAGCTACCGCGGAGACTCGGCGCTACTCGCACGGTCACTAGCGCCCAGTGCTCCCCGCTCTCCCGAGGCGGCTCCAGCCTCGGCGGCGGCTCTTCACCCTTTCCTCCCGCCGCCGGGGTGGTGTTGTTGTCTCCGTCGCCGCACTCAAGGCCCCGGCTCCAGGTCAGCCAAGGCCACGGTGCCGCCGCCAGCCCGAGCCCGAACACCCTGAGGAGGAAGTCGGTCCCCGGTCGCACACGGATCTCCCCCGCCCACATGTAGGCAGTGCTGTTGTTGCTGCTGTCCAAGCTGACCCCCAGCACCTCCAACTGGGCGGGCCTCGGCTCCCAGGCGGACGTCAAGCCTGCCAACAGCGCGCAGAGCCCGGCGGCGCCCCGCAGCGCCAGCCCCAGGCTACGGCCCGTTTCCCGCCTTCCCACAGCCGCCGCCATCTTTGATTCTCCGCCGTCGTCCGCGCAACCAAACTCCATTCCCGACACGCCGCGCCCTCAGTAGGCCGGGACCAGCCAATCACAGCCGGCCGGTGCCCCCGCCTCAGCCAATCACATGGCCCCAGTGCCGCTTCAAGGTAGGTTGAGGCGTGCGTCAGTGTTGACACTAACGCACGCCTCAACAACAAATAGCAACAAACACGAGATTGTTCGGGTACGTGTTATACAAACAGATTTTTTGTATAACAGATTGTGCGTTATATTGTACAGAGAGAGTTAATTATACACAGATAGTTAGACGTGTGTATTTTACAGAGAAAGAGTGTTTTGCGCACAGATTCCTAGAAAGATTGTGTATTATATATATACACAGTGTTAAGAGAGTGTGTTATATGCAAAGAGTGTGTTCACTCGACTTACAAGCGAGAGACCTGGGTTCAATTTCAAGCAGGTCAGGGTGAAACCTTGGGCAAGTGTCCTTACTCCACACGCCTGATATTAATACCTAAAATAAATCTAATAAACTGGTCATTTCAATCCATGACTGTTTGTGAACACTGGTGCACAATTGGCTGCCGTGTTTCACACCCATATTTATCTGGTCTGGAATGGGTCAATTCACTTTACAGTAAAGTGAAGTGCTTTGAGACGTCTGGAAGATGCAAGGATTATTATAGAGACATAATGTGTCATACAGTGTTAAGAGTGTTTTAGACAGATTGTTAGAAAGAGATAGTATATTGGAGAGGGTGTACACAGTGATACATACATATATATATAGAGAGAGAGTGTTAGAAGAGGGAATTTTCGAGTACCCATTCCAGACCAGATAAATATTTCCACCCCTTAGTGGAACCCCTCAGCAGTTTGGGTTTGGAGACAAGTACAATAATGTACTGTTGTTTTAGATACTCATTTTGCTTGTTAGTTACTGGGAGTCGCTTCAGATGAGTGACTGAGGTTACTGTTCCAACAACTGGCAGTAAAGAAGGACAAAGCTGGTTTGGAATGGGCGAACGCCTCAGGTGGTGTAATCCACCAGTGGAATGTGATCTTATGACCAAACCTGGCTCAGAAATCACTGGAAAATCACCATGTAAATTCCTTTCCCCCCCACCTCCCTCGACCTGTCCTCACAAACTTTCAGATTGTCTTGGCAACCGCTTGGCTCAAATGCTGCCCTCCCAACCCTTCCTGGAGGTCTTGGGTCAAATTCAAAACACAACCAGGAAGTGAGAAGACAAGCTTGCTCTGTGGCGGAACCAATAAAACCGTGGACGTTTACAGTAGAGAAGCCATTCAACTCATCCTATATTTGTGTGCCAGCTTTGCCCAGTCTCTTACCTCTGAGTCAGAAGGCTCTTTACCCTGACAGTCAAATTAAAGCATTGTAGGGGAGGTGATTGTTGTTCAGGTGAGAGATTAAATTGAGGCCCTGTTGCCTGTTCAGGTGGACACATCTTGCCTACCAAATTCCACAAATTATTAGAAGCAGGCTGTTAAGAGCCAAGGTGGGAAGAGAGTGTGTTGGGGTAACTGCTAGGAGTCTAACCATCTAAAACTGTGTAGCTTGCCATTGATATTGTCTGGAAAGCTTTCCCACTGCTTGAAAGCTCGGATCATCTTACCTGTTTGGGCTTTGGCTTGGATGGTTAATGGTAGCTGAATTCAATTCATGGCCATTTTGCGGGATGTTGTGCGCTAATCAGCTGCGGTATTTGCCTATAAAAAGTCACTACATTTTACAGTGAATCCTGTGAATCACTTTAAGAGACTGTAAAGTGGGATTGACTGGATATTATGGATGAAACGACAGCAAGTTGCACGCAGCTGTCTCTTACAAACAGCTATGGAGTAAGTGACAAACTTTTCACATCAGCACTGTTTCTAGAATGTTGTTATGTTTCCCCACAAAAGTCACTCTGAACAGTCGTGACAGTGTCTTTGAGACTTCATTAACAAGCAACATTAGCTGAAATGTATTTTTTCATAATAACCCCAACAACACGATAAACAGCATCAATAAAAGTGATCAAACACAACATTTTTAAGAAAAGGGGAATAAATCCACAACAGGTGAAAATTATTTTTTAATAGAGAAATATAATACACTTTTTCTCTCTCTCTCCAAACGATACTGCATGTGTCAATCGTGCGTGGGAACCGAGCGATGTTTCAATAGCACTAATTCACACCCAAATAACGACATGCAAGTCGAGAAAGGACTACAAAAGACAATCCAAAACTGGAGAATTGGTATCAACTTATTAGAGGGTATAACACTCTAACAGTCTCTGTGTTTGGTCAAATGGAACGTGAATTTGCTGGTCTTCGAATCAGGTTTCAATCATCTCATAACAGTTGATAAGCAGCTCCAATCTGCTGCAGGGTAGAAAACGTGCAGAAACAGACAAGGCTGTCTCACACAAACAGACTCGTTTCATTTGAAAGGAAAAAAAAACGCAAAATGAAACACCTTGACCAGTTTAGGTCGGGAAAGGCAAGGCGGGGGAGGAAGAGAGAGAAGGAAAATAAAATCACAAAAATATACAGATTAAATCTCATTTGCAAATAAATACAGTAACGCCACAGAATCCATTCCTGACTTTCAAAGCCCATTGATACATCTCACAAACAGAGAAGAATAACAGTTATGTGAACAGAAAATCGATCAGATCAGTCTCTTGGTGAGACGTCTTGCTTGGTTCCCTGTTCAGATAGAACTTGAAAACAAGATGCTAATTATGTTGTTTTCTTTAAAAACTAAATAAAAAATAAAACCACAAAAGGAAAAATGCACTTTAACCCCATCCACCCTCCGTTGTTCTATCCAGAGGTTATTTTCCTTCACACAAACGTCTGAATATTATTAAATGTTCCAGAAATAAACTGAAGAGGTTTGATTGCTTGTTTCTTCTTGTGCAGTTATTCAGGAAGCTTTTCATATTGCCGGTTTCTTTTCTCACTAACCCACCCGCCCACACCACACGGAAGAACAGATTTCAAAGGGATCAAGCGCTGGAAAGGAAGGGGGTTAAATGGTCGAGTGCTACCAGAGTTAATGCTGTTAGATGGGAATGGGTGTCTGATCAGTGTCGGGCTGCCAAGGCTGGATTTTTTGATTAACGAGGAACCGATCCCCTTATTTCAAATCGGTTTTGGTCCCAGCTTCACTGCAGGGGTGATTTGGGAGTGTTTAAAATACAGAAATGGACAATTCAAACCACGCAACAACCACAGCAAAAACAGCTCTCTGGTAATCTCACAATTGATGGACCAATTTGGTATCTAGATTATTCCATGTGTGAGGGGAAGGGGGCAGGCAATACAGTAAAACTCACACAAGTCTGATATGTACAAACCGTACATCCACCAGAATCCTGTTCAAGAGATTATATTTTATGCAAGTTTAATGTAACTCATACAGTAAAATCTCACACAAGTGATATCAGTTGGGACCATACCTTTACAACTTATGCAAACTGCGAATTTTACTATAAATATATGGTCCCAACCGACATATGTGAGATTTACTGTACACATACCTGGGTGCTTAGTGAGCTTACAGGGAATGGAGCTGGGAGTGGGCAGGTTATAATTATGTCTACAGGCGACCAAAGGGTGATTTAAGGATCCCTCACCATATGGAGCCAAGCTGTGTTGGTGTAAGAGGTGACTGGACACTGAGCATAGGGTGGAGCTCTGTCTCTCACACCCCAGCCACAAATACAATTGTACAAAATGTTTTGCCTCAGGTTAATATACTCAATCGATAAAAGACTTTCCCACTGGGAGTGCAAAGGTTCCTTATTGGAAGACATGGTTCAATGTAAAAGTGCAATTTCTTTAGTAAAAGTCATTCAAAAGGTTGATTCCTGTTATTGCCTTCCTGTGGGTCAGTCAGTCAGAGGAGATCAACCTGAGTCACAGGATTAAAGCCTCGATGCTGGAAAGGCCACAGGTCTGTAATGCCAACATGGGCTTTGGGTCCTAAAGAAGGTTTTAGACTCACACAATGGTGCACACACACACAAAATCAAATTACTTTGGACCCAAATCTCCCACTGGTTCCCCTAATTGAAAGGCTTTGGGTGACTCCAGCCCATTCTCAGTATAACACTGTGATTTTGGAGTCTATAAAATTTGACTAAATCTTCCCATAATGAAAGACACAGTCACTACACTTCACAGCAAATCCTTGGAAGCATACATCCTTGTGAAGTGAAAGGCGCTGGATCAACCGAGGAATAAAATGGTCCACGGGAGGGCAGGGGAAAATACCCCTCTCCATATCGACCCGTTTATGGGGGAATGGATAGACCGGGCTCCTGCGCAGCAGGAAACAGCCAGACATGGGTACTGGGTGTTGTAACCTCCTTGTTAAAAATTCCCCCAAATTTCATCAAGACTTAGCCTATGAGCCTAAAAATCTAAAAATCAAACGGGGAAATTTGCCAGAGTGCTTTGGTTTTAGCTGCCTGATTTCAGCTGGATAATATTGCTGTTAACCCCCAACTCTGGTCTCCTCAAGTTTTGGCTCTCACCAGTTCACATCCAAAACTCCCCCATGGTTGAGGTGAGTGAGGGGGTTTCCCAGCTACAGAGAGAATCACACTTCCAACACTGGATGAACTACAGGGAGGGAGAATTTCTGATCAAAGGGTCAAATATTTTTAGTGTTTCACATTAAAGTCAGGCCCATGTTAGTGGTGGTGAGGGATGGGGGGGGATCAGATCTGAGATTCATTCAAATCAATATGACACAATTTCAAATCACCAGCCCTTCTTGGAACATCTGCCCAACATGAAAGGCGCTCTATAAATGTAATTTTGTTGTTGTGCAAGGAGCTGAAGTAAAATTGACTAAAAAAAATCATTCCCCCCCTCCCCTCACCCCTGGCCCCCAAATATTCCGTTTGATATCAATTTAAAACTGCCAGCCTTTTCTAACAGATTTGGGAAATCAAACGCAGTGGGTCACGAAAGGGACATTTTTCACTCCTGCCCAAGTGGGATTTTGGCAGAGACAGACAGATCGATAAATAGAGCTCTCTCCTCACAGACACACAGTTCAGACCCCAGTCAGCACCCCACACACTGCCACAGCAGCTTCTTTTGCACCAAATGCAGGGAATTCCAAGATTCTCCTCATTTGCTCCAACCTATGGACCCACAATCACTGCAATTTGTTTCAATGCTAGGAACATCCCTCAATCAGTGCTGGGGAGAGAGAGAGAGAGCGCACCCTACATTGTCCCAGGACCCCTTCTTTCAGATGAGACATTAACCTGAATTCCTGTTCTGTTCAGACAGATGTTAAAGATCCCACATTGAGTGTGCACACGTGTATGAGTGTATGTTTGTGTGAATGCATGCAAGTGTGTGAGTGTGTGTATGAAGGAGCGAAGGGAGGGGCTGGAAAAGAGTAGGGAGTTTCTGTCTTGGCCGACAATCCCCCACTCATTCTCTTGGAGGCTATTTCTGGTACATCGCTGTGTGCACACCTGCTGTGTTTGCTAAATACTTTATAAATTGCCCGTGAAGTTCCCCGAGACAGGTACCAGATGAAGCAGCACCAATAACATCAAAACAAACTCAAAGCACTTCACGCAGAACTACTGAATGACTATTGATGGACAAACAGCAGCCAATTTGCACACTGTGAAATCCCTGAAAGAAGAGGTGAAGTGAATAAGCTTATATGGGTGTCAGCCAGGACACAGAGAAACTCTCCCCTCTACTTTCCCCGCAGGAGATCTTTAACATTTGTCTGAACAGAGCACAGACAGTGAGGTTTAATGTCTCATCCGAAAGACGGTCTCTCTGACAATGTAGGGGAGGAATCACATCCCCCTGAGCGGGAAAAAACTGGGAATGTGTATAAGGAATGTTCAGCAAAGGCTACTGGAATTCACCCCCTCCCCAAACCCCCATCCCACACGGTGTCTCAGGCTTGAGAAATTGGGGGGAAAATAAACCTGTTGATTGCCTGAATTGGGAATCTACAGCTGATTTCCTCCCCCCACCCCCACCCCCCGCCATGCATGAGGGACTGCGTGTGGCTAAATTCCTATCCAAGGGATTAACATTAGCACAAATAAATTAATATGGGATTGAGGAGGGGCCCACACAAGCACAGCCGCCGGGGGTGGAGAGAGAAGGGAATGTTAAGCACCTAGGAGATTGCGAGGTGAGATTAACTCTGTGTGAGTGAGAACACGAGTGTGTCAGTGCGTGCGAGTATGTGCTTATTTGTGTGCGTGGGAAGGAGGGAGGCTCAGCCTGTCATAGTCGCTGAAAATTTGGTCTCAACCAGGCAAAGACACGGTCCACCCACCCAACACGGGAACAGACATGCTCCCCAACACACACAGAGAGAGACAAGTCGCCACTTTGGCATCAGCATGGAGCTCAAGCTCGATCTCGCCTCTGCCCATCTCCCCCTTCTCTCTCTCCCTGTGACACAGACAAGACACAGACACGCCCTCACCAGTTCTGGGCAGTGATGGCGACGCTGATACAGACAGTGTGTAGTGACCCGTGGAAACTCCTGCCTCGAATTCCTTTACAGCCTCGAAAATTAGCCTCTTGGGTTTAAAAAACAATTGGCCACAACTTTGTCTGTGCTTCTTGTTTCGTCATTAGACACGATTGGTGTGGCGGGGAAGCCTTTTAATGCCCAACATGGCAGCTGTTGTCAGGGTGGGGGTCAGGGGGCAAGGCTCCCCATCATATTCTGTTCTCCCCTGTAGTGTGATTGAGTTTACGGTTCAAAGCGTTCTGCTCGTTTAAGAGGTTTGTGGTCTCGTCTGGGATACTGTCCACTGTGTCCGTCACGGCTGGATCTACCTTGAGGTGTACGCTCTCTGGTGACTGAGGAGTGCTGTCCAGCTTGGACGCCATCAATCCATTTTGATATTGCTGCCTGGTCACCTGTTTAAACCAAACCGCACACCACACACACACACACATAAGTGCACATACATGCCACACACACCACATATATGCCACACACACACACAACACAAGCACGCACACACACACAACCCAAAAAGGTGCATTTGTTATTCCAGAAAATCGTCATAAATCCTTATGTTCTCACGTCAGGGCATTTCAGAGCCCTTCAGTTTAATAATAATCTGTGCATTTGATGGGAGCGCCTTATCACGCAGCGTCATTCAGGCATCTCAAAGCATTTCACAGGATATACTATAAAGTGGAGTGACTGTATTTCGTGGGCAAAACGCAGTAGCCAATTATGCACAGCAGCACTCTTGCTTGTGAGGCGAGCGCTCTAATCACTGAGCTACAGGACCTCAGTTTGTTGTCCTCCTTGCCTGTCCTTCCTTTTCAAGACCCCCTGGTTTCTACAATGGTCCCCAGCATCCCACCCCTCAGTTCAAACGTCAGTACTGACTGGGGAAAGGAAGGAATGAGAACAAGGCCTGCAGGGGGGAGAGAGAGCGACTATCTCGTGTGACGGTGCTATATACAAGCAAGTTGTTGTTGTTGTTACCTTGACAAACTGCAGGTCACTGAGGGCTCTGACGGAGAAGTCTGGCACGTAGATGAGGGGGCTGTTGAGCTGGTTGGCGCTGCCTCCTATAGTGGAAACAGACTCCGAGTGATCGGGGTAGGACAGCGAGATCGAGCGATTCAAATTACTGATGTGCGACAACGAGCGAGTGTCTGAAGCCACAGGGAAACAAAAGGAAAGAGTATTTGAGTGGATGACAGCTTAATTATTATTAACACCTTGTTGATACAACAACAAATTACATTTACACAGCGCTTTTCACGTTGGGCGGATGCCCCAAGGCGCTGGACACTCTGGGATTTGGACCCGAGTTGGAGGTTGGGATCAGGAGGGGTTTGGAAGACAAGGAAGGTGGGGATAGGAAGGTGACCAAACGCGCAATCCATAAGGAGGATTTTGAGACAGGCATTGAAAGGAAAAGGAGGGAGCGAGTCAGAGGGACTGTGGGATGGAGTTCCAATGGGTCAGGGAAGAGTGGCTGACAACCAGGCCGCCAACTTGGGGGGATCTAGAGAGACAGTGCAAGAGAAGGAGCGAGTGCGGGGGAGGAAGGGGGCAGGCAGACAGACTTACTCAGAAAGGTGGTCAAAGCTATGGTTTCATACGTGAACAAGAGGGAGGGAGAGTGAATGGGACCACGGGAAAGGAGAGCGAGGTGGGGGTCAGGGGAAGAGAGATGGAGGGGGGAAAGAGGGAGAAAGGGTGGGGGTAGAGGTGGAAGAAGAAGGTGGGGGAAACAGAACGAGCGGGGGGAGGATGAGAGAGGAAGGGAAAGCGAGAGAGGAAGGGAAAGCGAGAGAGGAAGGGAAAGCGAGCGAGAAAGAGTAAGGGAGCGAGGGAGAGTGAAACAACTTACCCAGAGATGTGGTGAGAGCCATAGTCCCATAAAACGAGAAAGGACCAGTCTCAAACTTCATGTCTTCCTTGCCGGCCTCCACCTCCACCTTCCCCTGCGAAGATAACAAACATTTCTTATATCAGGCAGGAAACCCAGGGATAGGAGGGTAACTGAAGAAGGCAATGGGGGAGAGAGAGAGAGAGAGAAAGACGGAGGGGCTCTGGGATGGAGTTCCAAAGTGTGGGGAAGAGAGGCTGAAGGCCTGAATCCCGATGGTGGGCGGCAGTATGGACGACTCAAAGCTCTTCAAGTGATTCACTTAAGCTGTAGTGACTGTGTGCAATCGACAGAAGACACTTGAATTCACGTGTCTGACACACACGGAAATACATAATCGCGTTTAAGAGTCATGAACCCGACAGGTTACATATACCGTATATCTCCGCGTATAAGGCGCACCCGCATATAAGGCGCACCACCCGTTTTTGACCTTTTCTTGGTGAAAAAAAAGGGAAGCATTTTCAATGATATTGCCGGCAGAAGGGAGGAGAGAGAGAGAGGTAGGTAGGGAGAGAGAGAGGCAGCCAGGCAGGCAGGGAGGGAGAGAGGGAGGCAGGGAGAGAGAGAGAGGGAGAGAGGCAGGCCGGCAGCGTGGGAGAGAGAGAGGGAGAGAGGCAGGCCGGCAGCCCAGGAGAGAGAAAGGGAGAGCGGCAGGCCAGCAGCCTGGGAGGGAGAGAGAGAAGGGGAGAGAGGCAGGCCGGCAGCCAGGGAGAGAGAAGGGGAGAGAGGCAGGCCGGCAGCCTGGGAGGGAGAGAGAGAGAGAGGCAGGCCGGCACGCAGGAAGGGAGGCAGGGAGAGAGAGCGGCGGGGAGTGAGGCAGGCAGACTGGGTTCGGCAGAAGGTAAGCACAGCACTGAAGTCCGCTGCTGCTGCCGTTGCCCGGGCGGCCGAGGCCGAAGCCCCGTCACCCGCTCCTCCCAACCCCCGCCGGACACTGACCAAACCCCGGCTGACAGCGCGCCGGCCGCCCCTCCTGTTTACTGTATTTCCGAGGCTCAAAATTGCTTGTATCTGCGTATAGGGCGCACCCCCCACTTTCGAGATCTTCCGACCTGAAAAAAAGTGCGCCTTATACGCGGAGATATACGGTACGCAAGGACAGAGCAATGCCATGGTTGCAATGCTCCCTGGTGGTATGGTGTAGGTACTGCAGGAGTACACATCTCTCTCTCTCCTCTTCCGCAACTAATGGAGTGAAGTACAGACCCTCCCCGTGAATCAGCCTCTTGAAACAGATCCTACAGCTACATCAACTCCTGTCACACTCTCTCTCTCCCCCCTTTGCAGTTTCCTCTCCCCACCACTCCTCCACCTCCGCGCCCTCATCAGTTACCTCAACCCCTGCTCACCCCCCATTTCACACTTTCAACCCCACCACCCCGCTTTCAGTCACAAAAACAATTAACTCCATGAAACCCACCACGTGCTCATTGGACCCCATCCCCACCCCCCTCCTCCGCACCCAGCTCCATTTGGTAGCCCCGCTCATTTCTGACACCATTAACCTTTCCCTCTCTTCAGGCATCGTCCCTACCTCCCTTAAAACAGCCACCATCACCCCTATCCTGAAGAAACCCTCCCTTGATGCGTCGCAACCATCAAGTTATCGACCCATCTCCAACCTCCTGTTTCTATCCAAGGTCCTTGAAAGAGTGGTTGCCTCCCAGCTCCGCTCCTTCCTTTCAACTCACTCACTTGTTGAACCCCTCCAATCAGGTTTCCGCCCTATCCACAGCACAGAAACTGCCCTGGTTAAGGTTACAAATGACATCCTAACCACCTGCGACCAGGGCTCCCTCTGCCTCCTCGTCCTCCTTGACCTGTCTGCTGCGTTCGACACAGTCGATCACACCATCCTCCTTCAACGTCTTTCCTCCCACCTCAACCTTCAAGGCACAGTCCTTGACTGGTTCCACTCTTATTTGACCCACCGTTTACATTTTGTTTCTTCCAACGGTTTTTCTTCAAACCCCCGCACAGTTTCCCACGGCGTCCCTCAGGGCTCTGTCCTCGGTCCCCTCCTTTTCACCCTTTACACGCTCCCTCTGGGCGACGTCATCCGCAGACATGGGGTAAATTTCCACATGTATGCGGATGACACCCGGTTGTACCTTTCTGCCTCATCCCTCAACCCCCAGACGATCGATGTTCTGACAGCATGTCTGTCCGACATCGAGTCGTGGACGAGGGACAACTTTTTGCAATTGAACGTGAGTAAGACCGAGGCCCTCCTGATTGGCTCAAGCCAGCGCCTCCGCACATCGGGCGCTGCCAGCCTCAACATCCAAGGCTGCACTCTCCACCTCACAAAGCCAATCAGGAACCTCGGCATCATGTTCGATCAAAAACTTTCCTTCCTCCCCCACATCCGCGCCTTGACCGGCACCTCCTATTTCCATCTGCGCAACATTGCCAGGCTCCGTAATTATCTTACCCCCCGCGCTGCCGAAACACTCGTGCACGCGTACATCACCTCACGGCTGGACTACGGAAATTCTCTCCTAGTCGGCCTCCCCAGTTCCTCCATTCACAGGCTGCAGGTCATCCAAAACTCTGCAGTCCGTGTACTATCCCGCACCCGCCTCCGCCCACATAACCCCCACCCTCGCCCATCTCCACTGGCTCCCCATCCTCCAGAGGATCGAGTTCAAGATCCTCGTCCTCACCTACAAGGCCTTACACGGCCTTGCCCCGCCCTATTTAACGATCTACTCTCCCCCTACACGCCCACCTGGACCCTCCGTTCAACAGGACTTGGCCTGCTCCAAGCCCCCCGCCCGAACCGCCCCACCGTCGGAGGCCGGGCCTTCAGTTTCTCCGCTCCCACCTTATGGAATACCATCCTTCAATCCCTCCGTTTCGTCTCTTCCCTTTCCTCTTTCAAGGCCGGTTTGAAGACTTTCCTCTTCGATCGTGCCTTTTGTTCCACCCCGAACTCTTTTACCTCCCCTTCGTGTTTCACCCCTTCCCAAACACTCCCCTCCCAGCTCGGGTCACACGCCTCCTGTTCAGCACCTTGGGACGTCCTCCCGACGTGAAAGGCGCTCTATAAATGTAAATTGTTGTTGTTGCTTTGCGTCTCTCTCTATACTCTGTCTCTCTCTCGCTCCTTCCCTCTGTGTCTCTCAACCCCTCACTCTCTCTGCATCTCTCCCTCCCACCTTGCTCTCACCCTCCTCTCCGTCTTCCCTCTCGCTCAGTGTGTTTCTCTCTCTCTCCCACCAACCCTAACCACCCCCTCAGTGTCTCTGCCCTCCTCTCTTGCTCTGTGTGGGTGTGGAACTGGTGTGTTTTTGCGCAGGCATGTGTGAGTGTGCAAAAGACTAAGTGTGTGAGTGAGTTTGTGTGAGCATGTGAGGGTGAGTGCGTGAGTGTGAATGTGCCTACAACAAAAACAAATTACACTTGTATAGCGCCTTTCGCGTCAGAAGGACGTCGCAAGGCACTGGATCGCAGCTGGGGATAGGGGAGATTCCAATGCGACCATCAAAGAGGAGAGTCTTGAGGTGTGACTTGAAGGAGGCCAGGGAGGGAGCGAGGTTGTCGAGGACTTTAAATGTGAGGACCAGGATCTTGAATGCCTGCAGTACCTACACATCACAAGTAGAGAGAGCAGCCGCACCGTCACTCACCAGAGCCTCAGAGAAATGTCACCTCAGCCTGGCAGTCCCTGTATATGACTGTGTATCAGTGGGCGCGCGGGGCAGGGGGGGCTGTCAGCGCGTGCGTAGTGGGGGGGGGCAGGGGGTGTCAGTGCGAAGGAGGGGGTGTCAGTGCGAAGGAGGGTGTGTCAGGGGGAAGCGGTGTGTGTCAGGGGGAAGGGGTGTGTGTCAGGGGGAAGGGGTGTGTGTCAGGGGGAAGGGGTGTGTGTCAGGGGGAAGCGGTGTGTGTCAGGGGGAAGGGGTGTGTGTCAGGGGGAAGGGGTGTGTGTCAGGGGGAAGGGGTGTGTGTCAGGGGGAAGGGGTGTGTGTCAGGGGGAAGGGGTGTGTGTCAGGGGGAAGGGGTGTGTGTCAGGGGGAAGGGGTGTGTGTCAGGGGGAAGGGGTGTGTGTCAGGGGGAAGGGGTGTGTGTCAGGGGGAAGGGGTGTGTGTCAGGGGGAAGGGGTGTGTGTCAGGGGGAAGGGGTGTGTGTCAGGGGGAAGGGGTGTGTGTCAGGGGGAAGGGGTGTGTGTCAGGGGGAAGGGGTGTGTGTCAGGGGGAAGGGGTGTGTGTCAGGGGGAAGGGGTGTGTGTCAGGGGGAAGGGGTGTGTGTCAGGGGGAAGGGGTGTGTGTCAGGGGGAAGGGGTGTGTGTCAGGGGGAAGGGGTGTGTGTCAGGGGGAAGGGGTGTGTGTCAGGGGGAAGGGGTGTGTGTCAGGGGGAAGGGGTGTGTGTCAGGGGGAAGGGGTGTGTGTCAGGGGGAAGGGGTGTGTGTCAGGGGGAAGGGGGGGTGTCAGGGGGAAGGGGGGGGTGTCAGGGGGAAGGGGGGGGTGTCAGGGGGAAGGGGGGGGTGTCAGGGGGAAGGGGGGGGTGTCAGGGGGAAGGGGGGGGTGTCAGGGGGAAGGGGGGGGTGTCAGGGGGAAGGGGGGGTGTCAGGGGGAAGGGGGGGGTGTCAGGGGGAAGTGTCGGGGGGAAGGGGGGGGTGTCGGGGGGAAGGGGGGGGTGTCGGGGGGAAGGGGGGGGTGTCGGGGGGAAGGGGGGGGTGTCGGGGGGAAGGGGGGGGTGTCGGGGGGAAGGAGGGGGTGTCGGGGGGAAGGGGGGGGTATCGGGGGGAAGGGGGGGGTGTCGGGGGGAAGGGGGGGGTGTCGGGGGGAAGGGGGGGTGTCGGGGGGAAGGGGGGGTGTCGGGGGGAAGGGGGGGGTGTTGGGGGGAAGGGGGGGGTGTCGGGGGGAAGGGGGGGGTGTCGGTGCGAAAGGGGGGGTGTCGGTGCGAAGGAGGGGCTGTCGGTGCGAAGGAGGGGGTGTCAGTTTGGGGTGTGACGGAAGGGGAAGAAGAGGAGGTTCTGACCTGCAGAATGAGGGTAAAGTAGTCGACGGGTTTACTGCGTGTGTACAGGTAGTGCTCGGGGGCTCGCTTGTTGTTCTCGTCAAATTTAATCTCGTGGATGACTTCGGGGTGTTTGAGGAGACGCAAGAGTATCTTCTCTGACATTTGAGAGGGTGCAAAGTGGCTGATCTCTGTGTGAGAGAGGGGGGGTGGGGGGAAGAGAAAGCGAGGAGTAGGGAGGGTGTAAGGGAGGGCGAAAGAGGGAGAGGCCAAGAGGGAAGGAGCAAAAAGAGGAGAGGGAGGGAGAGGAGGGTGAGCAGAGAGGGGAAAGCGAGAAGGGGAGAGCGAGTGAAGGGGAAAGGAAATGGACAGTTAATAATTGCACATGTTTATCCACAGGTTTCAGACTGTAGGTGATACAGTCATCGACACAAACAAACACAGTCACAGATACAAACAAACAGTCACAGACACAGTCACTCGTGACCTGAGGCCTGAAGTGATAGCCAGTGCCCACACACAATATTTTACACAGATGCTATTTAACCCGCCTGATGACATACAACAAAACCCAAACTTAGCAACTGCCTCATTAATGTTGGAGCATTGGCAGCTCACAGCCTGAAACATGAGCCAGTGATGTCAGGCCTGAGCAGCACAATAATCACAATTGTAATTACACAGCAACTTCAGACAGTGCATGCTGCGGAGCGCTTAACCATGGAAGAGCACGACACCGAGCCAGGAGGGAGGAGGAGGTGACCGTAACCAGGGAAATTGGGAAAAACCGGGAAGGGTGCAGGGATTGGGTGGGAGAAAAGGGTCCCAAATCCACTTCGTTAACAGGAGTTGTGTAGAGTAAGGAAACGTGCCTCAGGTTTCGCCCTGACTGGGCACCGAACTCAGGTCCCCTCACTTGTGAGCACTGCCAGAGGTGCTGTCCATGAGGATGGAATCAACAACCTCTTGGCTCAGTGAATCATAGAATCTTACGTACAAAAGGAGGCCATTCGGCCCATCGAGTCTATGCCAGATCTTTGAAAAGAGCAATTCAATCCCACTTCCCAGCTCTCTCCCCATAACCTCGCAAACCTGTCCTCCCCAAATAAATGTCTACCTCTCTTTTAAAAGTTTTTAATCGAAGAGTCTGACTGATGATGCAATCGGGTGGGGTAGGGGGTGGAGCGGGGGAAGAGGAGGACTGGAGGAGAATTTCTGTGACAGGACTCACCTGTGGACAGGAAGCGATGGGCAGCCAGCAGTAGCTGGGGGGAGATCTTGACTTTGGTCTCGCTGTCAGAGGGTTTGAAGGCCGAGAAGTCTCTCTTCCTCCCATGCTGGGACACTTTCTTTTTACTTTTGTTATCAGCTGAAAGACAAATCCAGGAGCTTGTTACTCCAGTGAGACTACCTCTAATCCACCCACCCCCATCCCTGTGTTCTGCTTTTCCCAAAGCTTCCCGCGCTCTCTGTATCCCACCATCCCTCAATGTCCTCACTGTTCCGGCCTCAGTGAATCCCAAATCCCAATCAGAAACTGCCGGTCTCTTGTCCGATTCCTAAGCAAGGCTGAGGCCAGGGCTGTCTCTCTCTTTCTCTCTGTCTATCTCTTTACAGTATGTCCTGAGCTCCCACGAGAGCTGACAACACAGCCCCAGCCCATCAGCAGGACCTGGAAGGGCAGACCAGTCACTTGGGGCAGGGAATTCTCCCACTACAGCTCCTGTTAACCCTGCAGCCAAAGCACGCACTCACTCACTGACTAATGGAGAGGTTGGTCCTAGCTGGCCAAGCAGCGGGAAAGCTTGTCCACACAGTGATAGAGGTTAGACTCTGGTTAGACTCCAGCAGTTACCCCAACAGACACTCTGGGCTCCCCCCTCCCCCCAAGCCTTGGCTCTCACCAACCTGCACTTAATACTCTCCAGAATTAGGTAAACAGGGGCCATCAAGGGGAGAGAGAGAGAGAGAGCACATTCCATTCCAGACAAGGGGAACAAGTTGGAGTGAAGGGGAACCAGGTGGGGGGAAACTAGTGAGAAGACTCGAGGCGATACTCACTGTATATGTCCGACTCGTCCAGGATCTCTGATTTGATGATCTCCTCAATGACGTCCTCGAGAGTGACCAACCCCAACACCTCATAGAAGGGGTCTCCCTCCCCCTCGCTATTCACCTTCTGTACAATCGCCAGGTGAGATTTACCTGAAACCACAGACCCAACAGTCACACACAGCTAAAATCCCCCGTTCCTAGCCTCCTGCCAACTCCAACCTTCACTCCTGATCCCACCAAAAATTTGCCTAGTAATAATAATAATCATCCTTGCATTTGATATAACACCTTTTCATGTCTTCTAGACATCTTCACAAAATAAACTGAAAAGTGAATTGGCTGTATATTTATAAACACAGCAGCCAATTGCGCATAGCAGTTCCCAAAAACAGTGGTGGATTAAAATGATCAATTTTTTTAAAAAGGTATTAGGTATTAGATGTGGAGCAAGGAAACAGGCCCAAGGTTTCACCTTGCCTGGAATTGAACGCAGGTCTCTCGCTTGTAAGGCGAGTGCTCTAACCACTGAGCATGTAATGCTTTTCAGGTCTTCTAGACGTTTCAAAGCTCTTCACAGAATATATCACAGAAGTAGTGAGTGTATATTTAATAATACTCTTTGCATTTGATATAGCACTTTTCAGTGATATAGCACTTTTGTGTCTCACAAACAGCCAAGGAATTAAATGACCAAATTACAATTTTTTGAGGGATTATTATCAAGCGTGTGGAGCAAGGAAACTTGCCCAAGGTTTTGCCCCGCCTTGGAATCAAGCCCCAGTCTCTCCTAAGGTTTCGTCCCGCCTGGGAATTGAGCTGACTTGCGAGGCGAGTGCTCTAACCACTTTGCAACTAGATATCACATATTAGGTGTAAAGCAACACAGAATCTTGAAAGTCCACCTGAACAGGGCACAGAGACTGATCCCAGTGTGTGTGTGTGTGTGTGTGTGTGTGTGTGTGTGTGTGTGCAATTGGCTGCAACATTTTGCTCACAAAATACACAACCACTTTACAGCCTCTACGGCGTGTATGGCAGGCATATCCGTGTGTGCATTGGGGGTTGGGAGGGGAAGCATCCAAATTTCCGACAGCCATCTCACCCGAGCAGGACATACCACTGCCTGGAGGCTGTGTGAGAGGAGTAGTGAGAGATTAGCTGGGGATTAATGGTAATAGTTGCGTGCAAGAGCTGCAAGGTCATTGAGTGAGATCAGAGCAAAATCAGCAGCACAGCCTGATTTGGTTGGGACAGCGGACAACAAGTCCATAGCCCTACACGCGTATACATGCATCTGCACAACAAGGATCAGCACATACTCACACATGAGAAACGTGCTGTTAGCTTCATGCCAGACTGAGCTCTTCTGTGTTGTGCATCATGAATGTTACAATAGAAAGTTACATTTATGAAAATAATAATTGTAATTGATATAACGCCTTATCTCATCGTCGAGCACAAAGTGCCTCACAGAATTTATTGTGAAGTGGAATGGCTGTGTATCTGGTGAGAGGAACATGGCACTCAATTGCGCACAGCGGTGCTCCGCAAAGTTGTAGATAACCGCCCTGCACCAGTGAATACCCCCCTCACCCACATACGCATGACAGGTGGTGATTGAAGAAGCTTGGGGTGTGAAGAATTGGGCAAAGGAAGGACAGACTCGTGCAAGCTCACCATCTCATCTGTTTCACTGTCTCAGCTCAGGTTTCTAAGCAATATCTAATCTATTTGTAATGTTAATCCTCACATTCGATCCAACACCTGAAAGATTAATAGGTCACAAAGCATCTCACAGGGAAAGGCTGTTGAGTGTTACTTTATCTGTCCATCCGTCCACTAGCTCTGTGAACAAAGGCAATATGCTCCCAGCAACATCACACAAACAGCCACAATGTGGGTGACTGATTCTATTTGAGGGATTTTCTGCCAGGGCATTTGAGAGGAAAAGATTTGTTTCTCTTTCCCATAGCTTTGTGTGATCGTTAACTTCAACCTGATCAGGCACAGATGAAACCTCGACAAGAGAACGGCATTTCCAACAATACAGCACTCTCTCTCTGCAGCACCCCCAGTGCTGAGTTGGAGCGTCAGTCTAGTTTGTGATCTCAGATTCCCCAACGTGGGGCTCAAATACACAAGTGCAAACAGCTGAGTCGAAGGGCTTGGAGATTTACAAGAAACCATTCACTTCACACGGTCACTACACTTTACAGTAAATCCTGTGAAACACGTTTGAAACTTGCTCCAGATACGAGGAGCACTGGATCAAATAAACCACAAAAATACAGTCAATTCATTTTACAGTATATTCTGTGATGCATTTTGAGACGGCTCAACAACATGATAATAATAATCCTTCCATTTGATATAGCACTTTTCACATCTTCTAGATGTCTCAAAGAATATATAGGTACCCCGCCCCAACTGCAGCCTCATCAACCGCAAAACTCACGCATCCATGGTTTGCTAAATGCGACCACCCTTGCAAACCACGGTTTAAACCCTTGCAAACCATGTTGCAATCAACCAGCGATGACGCTTCTCTCTTAGGATTAAGGTAAATAACATGAATTTATTGTCGCTTTTTTGCATCCTCTCTCTCTGTGTAAGTAAGATATTTCTCTCTATTTCACCTTCTCTCCCCCTCCCCCTTTTATCTCTCAATTTCACTCTGACTCACCTTCTCTTCCCACCACACCCCCCAATCTCTCTCTCACCTTCTCTCCCCCACCCTTTCTGTGTGTCTGTGTATAGATCAGTCAGTCAGACAGCCCGCCCAGCTTTCCGTAGCACCCACCACACCTTCTCCATTGATTTTTCTCTCTCTGTGTAGATCAGTCAGACAGTTCCACCAGCCCTCGCCCCCACGCACGTCTCTCTCTCTGCGTAGAGCAGTCAGTCAGGCAGCCTCGCGGATTGCTGTAGATCCTGGCAGCCAAGGCACCTAAACTTACTCCCTCTATCCCCATGTATGTTATAACTGTATGTTTTTTTGTGTTTAGTTCTACGAAATGCAAACTTACCTCCCCTATCCCCATGTTTCCCATAGGGCCCTGCATTTTCCAACCATGATTTTACCAACCGCGGAGGTTTAGAGGAACGTGAATTGGTCGTTTATTTGTTGGCAAAACGTGGCAGTGGATAGAAATTACAAATTTATTTATTGTTTTATTTTTTGAGGGATTATCACTAGGTGTGTGGAGCAAGTGATCAGGCACTATATGAAAAGAAAGCACCCACTGCTAGGTAAATAGAGGCACGTGCATGGAATAAGAGAACTTATCTAAGGTTTTGCCCCGCAACAGAACCAAATCCAGGTCTTCTTGCTTCTGAGGCGAGTGCTCTAATCACTGAGCTACAGGAGGGTGTGAGTGGATGAGTGCAAAGAATGCACATGGGAGATCACTAACTCTGTTTTAGGAGCCAATCAGTGGGATGTAACACAAGGAAAATTACATGTAGATTGTGCATGTAAATTGTGCAGGCACCCAGGTGGGCCCTAACCTTTCCCAAAACAATCAGCAGCCAACACCTAGTATAGGGCGTGTGTGTGTGTCAGCCCAATGCAATAAACTGAGCGGTATTGTATAACCCACTATACTAATGTGACCGCCACTTTTGACCCAACCCAGGGCACAGTGCAAACTGCAACTGCCTTGATTTCTCTCAGCCTGTCTCACACATCTCCCTTCTGAATATCTGAGTTCACAGTCCAGGCTGATAGACATAGTGCTGGGAGGTGGGGGTTGGTATATTGGTACATTGTAATAGCACCACCCATAAGATTGTAAATTCATTGTCCAGTCAGGGCAAAACCATAGACAAGTTTCCTTACTCCACACAGGCACACCTTTGGTCCCCCAGCAGTATGTAGGAACCCACTTGTTAGTTAATTGGCCAATTGCTTTCTGGAGGTAATAGTCCCTCCTCTCAAACATAAAATTGGTCACTCGATCCACTACTATTTATGGGACACAACCATGCACAATTGGCTGCCGACAAAATAGTACTACACTTTACAGTATATTCTGCCACTGTCAAGCATTTTGCCCACAAACTGATGGTCAATTCTCTTTACAGTATATTCTGTGCAGCGCTTTGTGATGTCTCGAAGACACGATAATGCACTATATCAAATGCAAGGATTATTAGTATTATTATTATTGAGATACAACAACATCACCGAGAGAGCATTGCATTGTCAGAGACACAGACTTTTGGATGAGACGTTAAACCTCACTCCCGCCTGTGCCCTGTACATTAAAGACCCCGTAAACCTAGGTCCTCTCATTAGCGAGATGCAGGCACTAACCACTACCCTACAGGACTGCAGAAGTATTTTAAGACAACAGCCCAAATCTCCACCACTTAGAAACATTGTCATCTAAGTGCAGGGTGTTGGCTGGAGAGGTTGGTGCGGTGGACAGCTGTGGTCAAAGCCGATGAAACCCACCAGCGAGACTGACAGTCTGGCCAACTCATCTTGATTTGAGTACATACCATCATGGCACTGCAGCAGCTCGGTCTCCTTCGGGTTGTTTCAGTGACTGGCGCTCTCTCTCTCTCTCCTCTAAATTAGGAGATTAGGGATTTGAGCCCCCTCACGTTCGGGACTGAACAAGAACAAAATTGCACTTGTATACTCAGCTCCCAATCCAGCCTGACACTCCAGTGCAGAGCTGGGGGGAGAGAGCATTCTTCGGATGAGATGTTAAATCTCACTCCCCTGTGCCTTGTTCAGGGGGACGTTAAAGGTCCTGTGATGCTGTTAGAAAGAGAAGGGAGTTTCTCTCTCCCTCTCGGCTGACAATCCCCCAGATCAAATCATTCAACATTTCATGTCTGTTTGTGGGGATGTCACTGTGTGCAAATTGTCTGCCACGTTTGCATCATTTATGGCAGGAGGATATCTCAAGTATGTCTCACTTCATATAACACCAATTGCCTGTGAAGACAAGGTATGGACGAGATACAAGATTATCATTTTGATACTTGGTAGTTGTTTCTGTCTGTGTTGAGAACTGTCTAATAACACCTAACGCCCACTCACCTGGTGACACTGGAGAAACCAAGTCAGTCAGGAACCTAGGTGTCTTGCTCGATCCTCAACTGTCTTTCCTCCTCCACACCCAAGCAATGACTTGCTCTGCCTTCCCTCACCTCCGCAATATTGCCCGTTTCCAGCATTACCTTACCCCCATGGCCGCTGAAACTCTCTTTCATGCCTTCAATACATCCCGGCTCGATTATGCTTGTCGGATTTCCCAATTTCAGGTTGCAGATAATCTAGAACTCTACCGCTCCAAGCATCTCCCCCATACTTGCAAAACTCCATTGGTGCCCCATCACCCAGAGGATCCACTTCAAGATCCTGGTCTTCACATTCAAAGCCCTCGATGGCCTCACCCACTACCTAATAACCTCCTACCAACCTGCTCATCCCTCTGCTCAGCAGGCTCCGACTTGCTCCATGTCCCTCGATCGGTAAGGAGGGCGCTATATAAATCAAAGTTGATGTTGTTGACCCATCTGCCTCACCATTGGCGGGCGAGCCTTCAGCCACTCTGCCCCTAATCTCTGGAACTCCATCCTGCAATCCCTCTGCTTCACCTCCTCCCTGGCCTCCTTCAATTCCTGCCTCAAGACCCTCCGCTTCAACAGTCCCATCAGTAAATTATAAAAAGATGGAATAGCTCTGGAGAAGCCCAAGGAGCAAGTGCAAGAGACCACACTTCAGATGCACACATGTAATTTACACAGCGTCCCTCACACAGGGTAGAGTACCAAAGCATTCCACAGTAACGATCACGATGCCGAGGGGGAGGTGACCGTAGGCACGATCAAATAGGAAGGTCTTTTAAGTGCAACCTGAAGATGGCGAAGGAGGAGCAAGGTAGAGGAAAGAGGAAGTGTTGCGGAGTTTCAGGGTGTAGTGGTTGAAAGTATGGCCACTGATGGCGGAACAGAAGGCATGAGGGACAAGTAGGAACTGAAGCCAGTCGAGTGGAGGCAACAGATAGTGGGTCAGAGGAATGATCAAGTGGGAGAAGTAGGAAGGTGCCCGGTTATGGAAGAGATTTGAAGACGTGTACATGGTGTTAAGAGCCAGTGGAACCTGGCTAGAACTGGTGTGATGGGGACACACGCAGTTTAATGGGGGGGGTGTATGTGAACGGCCGGGTTTCGGATTAACTGGATTCTGTGGATGCTTTTAAGCAGGGCATTGGAGTATTCAAGGCTAAGCCAGGTAAACAACCCCAGCAAGAGTCACACTTGCCAAACATCAAAGGCCCTTCAGAGACAAGACTAACAGGTTGCTGTAGAACTAGTTCTAGGCCACAAAACATGTCAGGTACATGGGTGGAGCATGAGATCAGGGAGTCACTGTGAGTTGAGAGAGAGGTTTTAAATTAGAGATTGTAGAGCATTGGTGAGCGCTGTGTGAATTTGGGATCCTACAGGGTACTGGTTAGAGCTCTTACCATCCAAGCAAGAGGACCCCAGGTTCAATTTCCAGGTAGTGCAAAAACCTTCAGCAGGTTTCTTTACTCCACATTTCTGTCGTTTGGCGGATCATGCTCCTTCACTGTCAAGCTCTCTGGGATGCTGTGTAAATGCAAGTTGTTATAAACCTCTCTAAGGACTGCACTTCTTTCAAGACTGAAAAACATTAGCTTTTCCTCTAAAACTGGGACCAGCCTTGCTGCTCTCTTCAATAGTCCGACAGGGATCTCCCAGTGGAGCCAGGCTTATACACAACTCTGGCAATATCAGTTTGCCTTGTTTATTTCTACCTCACTCTGCTATGATACCGTGAGCGATGAGTTTGGAAGGCTATACAACTGACATTGGACATTAAATCACCCTGGGCGTGTGGAGGCACTACACACACTACTTAGTAATAATAATCCTCGTGTTTGACAGCAACTATAAATATTAAAATGTCTGAAAGCTTCACAGGAACACAACGTCAAATTTAGTGACCATGTCATAGGCAAATATTGGCAGCTAATTTGCACACAGCAATGTCCCGCACAAAACAGCACTAAAGAGACTTTACCTGGTCGGCCAGGACACCGGGGGAGAGAGCCCCCCCGCCCATCACATCCTTGTGATGGGCGGGGGGCTGAAACCCACAACCTCCAGGTCCCAGGGATGAAAGTGGGACTGACTGAGCCCAAGGAGACACAGTAAAAAACAAAATTGGTTATTTCAACTCACGTCTGTTTGTGGGGACCCCACTGTGCACAATTGGTGGCTGCATTTCATCCACAAAATATATGGTCAATTCACTTTACAGTACAGTAGACCCTCACCAAATGCTGGGTTTACGTTCCTGGAAAACAGTGCACTCGGTAAAATCGCGTTCGGTAAGCTTAATAAGCAAATGTGAAAAAATGGGGTTTGGGAAAATCCATCCACAGGCTATCCAACCTCAAGGCCTCCAGGCACATCCTCACCCGACCAACACAAGGTACGTAATGAGGTGGGCTACAGCCGGCTGGCCCACTCCCACAGACTCACTGGGGACAATAAAACAGCACCTTACACTACCGCAGCTAGGCTAAATTATTTTACCTTTGGTCCTGGAAGTGCTAGCAGACACTCTCTCTTTCTCTTCTGTTTACCATGCAATGCCACCAGGTTTCTCTGAGGCCGAGCAACCTGGACATAGTCGGGAGCTGCCGGAGACCTCCCAACTGTGCATGCTCGCCGAGCCAGCCAGCGCATATACGCAAATTTTACTCGCGTATAAGGAAAAAAAGTGCCGCATTGATTTCTTCGCACATAAGCAAATCCGTACTTGAGAAAGTCGTGTTCGACAAGGGTTGACTGTATATTCTGTGAAGCGCTTTGAGACATAGTCTAGAAGACGCAAAAAGCGCTATATGTAAGGGGATTACTATTATTTTTATGAGTGTCAGCAACAACTCAACAAATGACCTTGCCTTCCCCCCACTCCCCCACTGCACATGAAATTCGGAAGACTTTCAAGCACGGGGACGGGTTTGACAGCCAGGCTTGGCCTGGCCCGGGCACTCACCTTGCTTGAACTCCTCTAGCATGGTATCCAGTCTGGTATCGTAGAAGACAAAATGGAGTGGGTGGTTGTAGAACTTGGTGATGGTCTTGAGGGGGACACAGTCATCGGGGTCCACGAAGGCCAGGTCCTTGACGAACAGGATGTCCACGATGTTGGACTTCTCCTTCTCGAACACGGGGATGCGGGTGTAGCCGGTCTCCATGATCTCGGACATGGTGCTAAAGTCCAGAGTGGCATCGCTGCCCACCATGAAGCAGTCGGTGATGGGCGTCATGATGTCTTCCACCGTCTTGGAGCGCAGCTCCAGGGCTCCCTGGATCATGTTCAACTCATCCTTGTCCAACCCGTTGTAGGGACCCGTCACCCTCAGCATCTCCAGGATCTTCTCCCGGCTGTAGACTGTACCGATCTCTTGCCCCAGCACCACATCCAGCACCTTGCTGATGGGGAAGGCCAGTGGGAAGGTCAGCACCATGAAGAACTTGGTCAGCACAATGGTGTTAGAGCCCACAGCCAAACCGTGCCGGGAACACAAAGCCTGGGGCACGATCTCCCCAAACAAGACGATGCCGATGGTGGAAGACAAAACGGCACCCAGACCCGAGCCGGTCAAGTCGCCAAGCAGGATGGTCAGGGTGGTGTTGACCAAAACGTTGCCCAACAGCAGCGAACACAGCAGGTAGTTGCCCTGCCGGCGGATGGGCTCGATGCGACGGGCTTGGCGCCTCTCCTGCGGGGTGCCGCAGTTCTGCACGATGCGGAGCTCGGTGGGGTCCAGAGCCATGAGCCCGAGGTTCAAGCCGCTGAACAGGCCCGAGAGGCATAGCAGCAATACAATGAGCATCACCTGCAGCCACAGGGGCAGCAGCGAGCGCCGGGCCTCCCGCACCAACAGCTGGGTGTCGCCGCCGCTCAGCAAGGCCCAAGCGCTGCCGCTGCTCGAGTTGCGGACGCACAGGCCGAAGAGTCTCGAGCTCTCGCCCTTGCGTAAGGCCTGCACCTGGACCTTCAGTACCCCCGACGAGCGGCGGCTCACCTCCACTCCCGGTAACACCACCACGTCCCGGCTGGGCTGAGCACAAGGCCCAGGTTCTTCGCTGCTCACGTTAGCCTGACCGGCCCCCTCCAGCTCGGTGAAGGCCATTCGCCGCCAGCTGTTCTCGTCGATCTCCTGCCCGTAAATGCGCAACCGGACCTGGCTGCCTTCGGTCACCTGTACCGCGGACCCCCACAGTCCCCCGTCACCGTCGCCCTCCTCCTCCAGCCGTAGCCCGTGGATAGTCGCTGAGACCGGCAGCGACAACACAGTCAGAGCCACCTCAATCACTCGCATCAGCCCGAGCGCCGCCGCCATCTTACTGACTTTTTTTTGCCGCCGCCGCCGCCAGGGGGTGGCTAGACAGGCCGATAGCCCCAAATAGCCCAAAACCACGCCCAATAATCCGCGCCGCCTCCTGCGATTGGATATCGTCGGAGCACGTGACGATACCAAGCCGCCCTAAAGTAGCACAATTTTAGGCGTCGCCTCCTGTATGAGTGGCCGGGTATTAGGATCATGTGACAACAACACAACCCCCTCTCTCCCCACACCCCACTCTCATTTCCCTCCCTCAATTGGGCGTGAATCCACCTAATATCATCACATCAATTGCCAGACATTCAAAATAGACCAATATCAAGCACATACTAGCCCAAAGTAGCCCAATATCATGTTTGACTTCCTATGAGTGAAAAACTAAGGACAATTCCACCCCCCACCTCCAGAATTCAGGACAAGGTTATGTTCCTCTATGTGCCCTCACCCAACTGCAGCCACAATCCGTTAATCCGCAGGTTCTCTAATGTCCAGAAACCTAACAATTTGTTTTGTTTTGTTGCTAAATATAAACCACTTTGCCAAGCCGCTGTTTCCTGTGGCTGGGAATGGCCCTGTCATCGAGTGACTGGCTGGCAAACTATTTTGAGATAAAATTACACAGAAGGGTAATACATAGCTGGAAGTGAGTAAGTCCTCTGTGATCCAGTCACTACACTCTGTAATGGGCAGCAATGTACGCTTCCTACTCAATAACAACATTACATTTGTTTAGCGCCTTTCATGTCGGCAGGATGTCCCAAGGCACTGGACAGTCACATTCACAACCTATTTTCATTCTAAATTCCCAATTATTTTCCAAACCTGTTACCAGTAAATCTCACACAAGTCTTATCAATCGGGACTCTACATTGAATGATGTCAATCAAACCCTGATTGTATGTCAAACCTTGCATAGATTATGCTCTTGAACAGGTATGCTCTTGGGACAGATGTATAACTTAGGCGATTGATTGTATGATATATCAAGATCAAACTTATGCAAGTTTTATTGGCATCTGGCAAAAGAATCAGAGAGATGAAGGAGAATGTTTTTTACTCAGAGTTGTTACTGTCTGAATGCATTGCTTGAAAGGGTGGGTGGAAGCAGATTCAATCGTAACTTTCAAAAGGAAATTGGATAGATACTTGAAAAGGAATAAAAGAATAATCTATATGGGGTAAGTGCGGGGGGAGTGGGGACTATTTGGAGTAAGAGCAGGGGGAGACACCAAGCAATGGGGGCGGGGAGACAGTGATCGACAGTACGGACAGCCAATAGAAGCGACGACGAGGGGTGGGTGCAGGTGGGTCCTCTGTGTCGGGCCATGGAGGGGCGGGGCGGAAACTCGTCAGAAAGTAACGTCATGCGATGATCGACGGTGCGGGCGACCAATCAATGCGCACGGCGATCGGTGACCCTTGTCACCAACAACGGGGAGCGAAGCGGTGATTGACGTGTTGAGTTGCAAATAGGAGCGCGGTGAAAGATTGAGTGGCCAATGGGTGTGGGAGCGGCCGGCGGGACAGGGCGAGATCTGGATGGCGGGCAACGGCATGATTGACCTGTTGGACAACCAATAGGAATGGCGGTTTGGGGGGGGGGGGGGGGGGGGGATCTTCTTTACCAGGCGAGGAGATGCTGTGATTGACGGGTCGGGGAAGGCCAATGGGTGCGCCGACAAGGGGGTGGGACTTGGTTGTGAAGGAACGGGGTGAAGAAGCAGGTCGGGTAACCAATGGGAGTGGCTACTCGGCGGGACGGGATCTTATTACTAGACCGGGAATGCGGTGATTGACGTGCGAGGCGGCCAATGGAGACGGGAGGGCGGGAGCAGAGGGAGAGGGGACATGTCGCTGGCGAGGGCCGCGCTGCGGGGTCTGGGCCTCAGGTCAGGCCTGGGGCCTCTCCTGCGGCTCCTGTCGCTCCTGCTGGCGGCTCAGGGTGTCCGCGGCACCGAGGAGTACCTCAAGCGCGAGTACAGCCTGATGAAGCCTTACCAGGGTGAGTGACAGCTGCCTGGTTCCATAATCACCCACAGTGTTGTCTGATTTCACCCCAAAATCAGAGTCGTTTCATCCCCAAATCAGATGATATTGGCCCGTATCTAGCTGATTGTAGAGTCCTGTAGCTCAGTCGTTAGAACACTTATAATAATGGTAACAACAATAATCCTTGAATTTGATACAGCGCTTTTCACGTTTTCCAGGCGTCTCAAAGCGCTTCACAGAATATACTGTAAATGACTTGCCCATATCTGTGGGCGAAACGCAGCAGCCAAATGCGCACAGCAGCATCCCCCCCCATCCCCCCCCCCCACAATTTTATTGTTTTTTGCGGATTATTATTAAGCGCGTAGCGTAACACTCCGGGATGGAGGGCGTCCGGGATGGAGGGCGCTATATAAATCAATCAAAGTTGTTGTTGTAAGGAAAAGAGAGCTAGACGTTTATTTGGGGCGGACGGGTTTGCGAGGTTATGGGGAGAGAGCTGGGGAGTGGGATTGAATTGCTCTTTTTAAAGACTCAGCACAGGCTCGATGGGCCGAATGACCTCCTTTTGTGCCGTTAGATTCTATGAACTTGCCCAAGGTTTCGCCCTGAACAATGCTCTAACCACTGAGCTACAGGACTCCACAAGCAATTGACTTGAGTTCGATTCCCAGCAAATAATCCCTCAAGAAAATAAACTCAATAATACATTGGTCACTCAATCCACGACTGTTTGTGGGGGACGCTGCTGTGCGCAATTGGCTGCTGCATTTCTCCCACAAATATACAGTCAATTCACTTCACTATATTCTGTGAAGCGCTTTGAGATGTCTAGAAGACGTGAAAAGCGCTATATCAAATGCAAGAATTATTTATCATGTTTCACCCCCCACGTGTCTAATTTCACCCCCAACTCTCCATCCTTTACATGAAATGTTCAACGCTTGCCTGTTCAGCAAGGACTCTGAGCTCACAGTGTTAAACCACACTGTGCCCTGTTTAGGTGAATGTTAAAGATCAAATCTAGGGATAATTATTGTAATTGAACTAATGGTCTCGCAGGGTGAGACTGGGTGCCCAACATTTTGCCTGGCCCACCCTGGAATGAAACCCAGGTCTCTCGCTTGCAAGGTGAGTGCTCTTAACTACTGAGCTACAGTGACTCCACCTGCAAATTTTTGTTTTGTGTACGAATGGGCCATTTGATTTTCTCTCTCTGTTACAGGATTGGGGGCTTCGAACTCAGGCTCTCACTGGGAGCTGTTGGGAAATGCGATGGTGACCACTCAGTTTGTCAGGCTGACCCCAGACATGCAGAGCAGACAGGGAGCCGTCTGGAACAGAATCGTAAGACTGTCCACCTTTTATCCGTTCAGATTTCGTTACCGTCCTGAAGCTGTGGGGTGGGACACTGCCTTGGGGCATCCTTGCAACGTGACAGACGATATACCCACGTAATCTACAGAGGAGTCCTGTAGCTCAGTGGTTAGAGCACCCACCTTACAATCGTAAGAGCTGTGTTTTGAATCCAGGCAGTTCAGGGTGAAACCTTGGGCAAGTTTCCTTACTCCACACGCCTAATAATAATCCGTCCAAAAATAACCAACAATAAAAGTTGGTTATTTCAATCTACGTCTGTTTGTGGGGACGCTGCTGTGCGCAATTGGCTGCCCTGTTTCGCCCACAAATACAGTCAATTCACTTTACAGTGTATTCTGTTTTGGGACAGTCTAGAAGATGTGAAAAGCGTTATATCAAAATCCATCCATAAATGTGAAAAGCGCTATATCAAAATATATCAAGGAATTTTGTCATAGAGAGAGAAACTCCTTTCTCTTACAGAACAGTGGGAGATCTTTAACGTCTGCCTGAACCAGGGGAGTGAGTGAGGTTTAATGTCTCATCTTAAGGATGGCATCTTTGACAATGCATTGGTGACGCTGGTGTGCGCAATAGTCTGCCACGTTTCACCCACAAAGTACAGTCAATTCACTTTACAATACATTCTCTGAAGCACGTTGAGACATCGACAATGTGATAAAGTGCTACATCAAAGGCAAGGATGATTATTATTATTACAGTAAAAGCCCGTTTATCCGGCACCCGATCATTTGTAACTTCCATATAACCGGCATCGCAAAAAAAAGTCCGCATTTGATTAACTGGAATTTATCTGCAAAAATGCATTAAAAAAAAATTACCGTTGTCGTCCGAATATCCACCGACTGGTCGCCGGGTCGGCAGACCCGTGGCCAGTGGGGTGGAGGCAAATGACCAACTGCACTCTCAGCACAAACTGTTGTAACAGAAATGATTAATCCTCATCTTACAGTGCCTACTACAGTGGATAACCTCAATATCTGTGTTCTGACATTCCGTGCTCACCAACTCTATTGTCCACCCGTTCTGTGAGCAGGTGGACAAATAACATCTCCCTTATCCTGTCCCCTTCAAACCTCAGCCTCTGTTCCTAACAACTTCCTTTCTCGACCTACAATGTGATCCAGAGATTGGCTCATATGTGTTCGGATGTCGGACATCCTGCGTGGAGTCCACATAGTGTTGCCAAACCTCTGGAGTGTAGAAAAATGCCAAAAGAGTGTAATAGCTTTAGTTGCCACCGTAAGGTTTCTACTATTACACTCACCTGATGTTCTACGAATCCCGAGGTGCTGGAAACACAGCGAAAAAAAAATAGAGCGAGTTTCAGTCGTCAATGTACTGTTCCAAACAGCACAGACTTACCTTGAGCTGATGGCTGAGGTGAAGCCCAGAGATGATCAAGGTCGTGGGCATGGACAGGCTCCAGGTCAACTTCTGAATAACTGAGGAGATCCCAGCCAAGCAAGAACCCACAGAAAGCAGCCTCCTCACCAAACCTGCAAATGATGAAATGGAGTGAGAAAAATCATCCATAAATACAACAAACTGGCAACAAAACAGGCAAATTGTATTGTCTCACAAAGATCAGTCAAACTAGCAACAACGATCAATCCCACGGGGCTCCCGTTACCCAAGGTTCAGATTATTTCCCTTCACCACCACAGAGACACCATTGCACATGATTTACAGTCCACCCGAAGGACAATTGCAGACTTTCAGCCCTGAGCTGACTCAACCACCCACTCAAGGCAAAGGAACCAACTCAGCCACGTTAACAATTCAGCCAAGTCAACAACCCCAACCATGATCCCAACTCCGCCTGACTCGAGGGAACTCCACCGAGCAGCCCTAACAGACTCTGACCCTCCACAACTGCCCACGACCAACCTCGGCAAACAAAAACTGACTCTACCCCTGCACTGAACAAACTAGAGCTCAACCACTAGCACTGACAGAAACTGACTCTCAGCCACCAAACTGAGCCAACATTCGCAGACACCACCTCTGGGCAAATGAACTCAACCAACCTTCCCACAGCTACTCTACATTCTCCAAGTACAAACAACTTTACTCTCTTATCTCAGCTGAAACTATTGCAACAGAAATTATTCAATCTTATTTTACACTGTGTAACTTTAGTACCTAACCTCAATCTGTGTTGCTACATTCTGTGTTCATCAATTCTATCCTCAATCTAACTCCACATTAAACTAATAATATCTCCCTGGTCCTGTCCCTAGCATACCTCAGATTTTGTTGCTAACGACTTCCTCTCTTGACCTACAATGTTATCCAGAGATTGGCTCATATGCCAATCATATGCTCATTGGTTCAGATGTTGGACATCCTGCATGGAGTCCACATAGTCTTGCCAAACCTCTGGAATGTAGAAAGGTGCCAAAGAGAGAGAGAAAGAGCATAATAGCTTCAATTGGCACCGTGACATTTCCAGTATTACACTCACCTGATGTTCCATGAATCCTGAGGTGCTAGAGCCACAAAGAAAGAAAAACGGTGCGTGTTTCAGACGTATCTTCGGTTGACGGCTGAGGTGAAGCGCAGAGGTGAACAAGGTCGCTCGCAGGCATGGACGGGCTCCAGGTCAACTTCAGCACAACCAAGGAAATCCCAGCCAATCAACAACCGACAGAAAGGAGCCTCCTCGTCAGACCTCAAAACGATGAAACTATGTGTGAGAAATTCATCCATAAATACAACAAATTGTACCATCTCACTCACAAAGAGCAGTCATCCCAACCCAACAACTAAACCAACTCAGCCCTGAATCCAATCAATTGAACCAACTCTCAGCCTTTTACCACCTCAACAACTAAAGCAACTCAGCCCTCAACCAACGCAGACAGCAACTGACTCTTAGCAGCTACACAATGCCAGTCGCTAGCAAACTGACCTTGTGACCCACTTCAAACTAGCCCTGAGAGTAACCAACTGAACAAACTCATTCTGTCCCCATCAAACCTCAGTCTCTGTTCCTAACAACTTCCTGTCTCAACCTACAATGTGATCCACAGATTGGCTCTTGTGTGTTCGGATGTCAGACATTCTGCATGAAGTCCACATAGTGTAGTCAAACCCAAAGTGGAAAGATGCAAGAGAAACAGGTTCCAATTTTGTCATCATCCCACTAGTTCAGACTTACCACATATTATTCTCAGAGAAGCTCAGCAAACATTTTTTAAAAAATAATAATTATATAAACAAATATTTACTTTTTTAAAAACATTTATATTTTGTTTTTTTAAACTTTTCCCGTTACAGACCAGCAAACCCATTTTCTCCCGTGACATTCTCGCAGCGACCCTGACTCACTACCCACGCGAAAAATAAAACCAAGACATCCAAAAAAAAACATCCACCGTCTTTGTGGAGAAAAAAATAAAAAACCCCTGTAATTCTCAACACAAAACACAAGACGCCTATTAAGAGAAGCTCAGCAAACAGACCAAGGAACTTCTCTGACCCACAAAGTGGGCTCAGCCTCAGGGTTAAATACTCACAGCTTTCACTTCAATCATGTGGCCAACAAGGCAATGACATACCCATGAGGTCCAATTGAAGGTCCTGCCTCCATGCATCTGACATCATAGAATCATAGAATGTTACAATTTACGGCACAGAAGGAGGCCATTCGGCCCATCGAGTCTATGCCGGCTCTTTGACCGAGCACGTCACTTTCATTAACCCCAATCACCAGCTTTCTCCCCATAACCCTGCAAACCCGTCTTCCCCAGATACCTATCTAGCTCTCTCTTAAAAGCTGCTATCGAATCGGACCTCACTACCATTTCAGGCAGATCATTCCAAATTTGAACAACTCGCTGAGTAAAAAAAATTTATTCTAAGCTCCCCTCTGCTTCTTTTGGTAGATATCTTAAGACTGTGACCACGGGTCACAGACATACCTACCAGTGGAAACAGCTTTTCCCTGTCTAGCCTGAGTCGAAACCTTTCATGATCTTGAAGACCTCTATCAGGTCCCCGCAAAACCTTCTCTGCTCTAATGGGAAAAGTCCTAACTTCTCCAGTCTGTCCTCATAGCTAAGGTTCCCCATTCCTGGTATCATTCTCGTGAATCTTCTCTGCACCCTTTCCATGCCTGGACATAGTACTCCAGTTGAGGCCTAACCAGTGTTTTGTATAGATTAACCATAACCTCCCTACTCTTATACTCTATGCCCCTACTAATAAATCTCAGTACACCAAATGCCCTTTTTACTGCCTTATCTACCTGCCCTGCTACCTTTAATGATTCGCTTACTTGAACACCCAGATCTCTCTCTGTACGTTCACCCCCCCTTAAGATTGAGCTACCAAGTCTATACTGCCTCCTATCATTTTTCCTACCAAAGTTTATCACCTCACACTTATCCACATTAAAATCCAACTGCCACATGTCAGCCCATTCCACCATTCTGTGTATCAATCAGGATCCATCATGTCGTTTTATTATTAACTAGTTTAGATAATTGGCTGACTATATATTGAATAGGTGGAGTTTAGCGTGGCGTCCGCTACCCAACCATCGGTGGCCGGGCTTTCTGCCTTTCTGCTCTCACACTGTGGAACTCCATCCCGCAGTCCCTCCACCTTGCTTCCTCCTTTACCTACTTCCCAGCCGGTCTCAAGACCTTCCTCTTTGACCGCGCCTTTGGCTCCTCTCCCAACTCTTCCCCCTACCCCGACCCTCCACACCCCCCCCCAACCCCGCTCGGGTCCCAAACCAACTGTTCATCACCTTGGGACATCCTCCCGATGTGAAAGACGCTATACAAGTGTAATTTTGTTGTTGTTTAGGTCATGTTTTTAACATATAAAGGTATTGAGGGATGTGGGGCTAGGGTGTGTAAGTGGAATTAAGATAGAAGTTTGAGTTCATCCATGGCTAACTAGAGCAGTTAGGGAAAGTGTAAAACTAAAAGAAAAAGCCTAAAAAACTGCCAAAAAGAGCAGTAAACCTGGGGACTGGGAGTGTTTTGGGGACCAACAAAGACAAACCCAAAACCTCATTACAGTGTGAAAATAGATTATGAGGGCAAGCTAGCTAGGAACATTAAATCAGATTGTAAGTGTTTTTATAAATACATTAAGAGGAATAGGTAGCGAGAGTAAATGTGGGTCCATTACAGGCAGAGACAGGAGGAATTATAATGGAGGATGAGCTATGGCAGAGTCCCTAAATAAATACAGTAAAAGCCAGTTTATCTGGCACCCGATCAACCGTAACTTCCATATAACCGGCATTGCAAAAAAATGGTCCGCATTCGATTAACTGGAATTTATCCAGGAAAATGCTTTTTTTTTTGCTTTTTCAGCTGAAAAGCATGCGCTTTAACTGGCATTGGCCAGGTCCTAAGATAAATGGGCTGTTACTGTATTACATCTCCCTTCCCAGCACTGGGTTGGATTTGTGAGCTCACGTTTGAGAGCCTCCCAATGATGTGGGCCTTAACGTTCTGAGCAGGTGCCGAGAGCATGAGAGACAGATGCCAGCTGTGTGATTGTTACTATTCCTTGTGCTTTAGAGATGGGGAGCTCTGTGTGTGAGTCGGTGATAAATACCATCACTGTAAACAGCAGACACCTAATGACCGTTCGCTCTATCTCTGTTCCTCTCTGTATGTCTCTCTGTCTTGCCTTTCTTTCTGTCTGTCTATCTATCTATCTCTCTCTCTCTGTCTGTATCTCTGACTTGTCTCTCTCTGTGTGTCTCTTTCTCTCACAGCCATGTTCCCTGCGAGACTGGGAGCTTCAGGTCCATTTTAAGATTCACGGCCAGGGTAAGAAAAACCTCAACGGGGACGGACTTGGGATCTGGTATACTCGGGACAGGATGCAAACAGGTGAGTGTGACAGAGACACAAAACCTCCAACTCGCAGCACAAAGAGCGGCCATTTGGCCCATCGTGGAATCCCCGACTGCAGCGCTTAGCGAGCTGGCCTAACATGTGAAAGGACCCCGGGTTCAATTCCCGGGCAGGGTGAACTCTCAGGTAGGTTTCCTTACTCCACACGTGCCTCTGTTTATCTAGCAGTAAGCAGGAACCCAGGTAACAAGCCCATATGGGTCTCATATGGGACAAATTGAGTTCATCCATGCCCACATGGGCTTGCTACCTGGGAACCCAGTTGTTAGTCGATTGGCAGATTGCTTTCAGGAGTAATAAACAACAAATAATAATTTGATCACTTCAATCCACAATTGTTTGTAGAACACTGCCTAGCACAATTGGCTGCCACGTTTTTTTTCCACAAAATATACAGTCAATTCACTGTATGGTATATTCTGTGAAGCGCTTTTCATGTCTTCTAGACGTCTCAAAATGCTTCACAGAATACTGGAACTCTTCGCAATACATCGTCCAGATATATGTTTGTTTTGATTATACATCATTGATAAATTAATAAATAGTTAGAAAAAAGAATTAGAAAATTGGATTAATTGAGGGGATATTAGCTGATTGCATTTTATATTGTTTAGTAAATATATAAATAAGATAATAAATACAATTAAGAGAAAACTTACTGGAAGCTTCAGGTCCCAGTAAATTCACGAAAACTTACTGCTGTAATTTTATTTTAATTTTCAATACTAGTGTGTTGTTTTTAGTCTGTATTTAATATTAATGTAAGAAAATTTAGACCAGAAATGAACTGAAGGAACGTAATCCCTATTGATAGCTTTAGGGCCTAGGGTAATTTAGGTTACTCTATACCCTGTTTCACTTAAAATCACACTTTTCAAGAATACATCCCCAACGTTAATTGAGGAATCCCAGTATACTGTAAACTAAATTGAATGTATACTTGTGGGCGAAACGCAGCAGCCAATTGCGCACAGCAGCGTCTCACAACAGTATAGGTTGAGTGACCAATTTTGTTTTGAGGGATTATTATCAGACTTGTGGAGTCAGGAAACTTGGCCATGGTTTAACCACTGAGCAGCAGTACTCCAATGATAAGACGCTAAATCAAATGTAAGGATTATTATTATTATCACAATGCCTAGCCAGTCAGGAACCCAGGTGTCTTGTTTGACCCTCAACTGTCTTTCCTCCCCCACATCCAAGCAATGTTTCGCTCTGCCTTTCCCCATCTCCGCAACATTGCCCAACTCTGCCACCACCAAAGCCTCTGAAACCCTCATCCATGCCTTCATTACATCCCAGCTCGATTATGCAAACGCCCTGCTGGTTGGCTTTCCTCCCCCCACAGGCTGCAGATAATCCAGAACTCTGCGGCCCGTGTCCTCTACCGTTCCAAACTCCATGAACCCATCTCCCCTATCCTCGCCCGACTCTATTGGTTCCCCATCATCCAGAGGATCCAATTCAAGATTCTGGTCCTCACATTTAAAGCCCTCTGTGATCTCGCCCCACCCTACATAAGTGACCTCCTATCCCCTTACCAACCTACCCACCCCCTCCCTCCGCTCAGCAGGCTCTGGTCTGCTCCAAGTCCCCCCACCATTGGCTAAAGGATGAGCCTTTAGCCACTCTGCTCCCAACCTCTGGAACTCCATCCTGCAGACCCTCTGCCTCGCTCCCTCCCTGGCCTCCTTCAAGTCTCGTCTCAAGACCCTCCTCTTCGATGGTCCCATTGGCAACTCCTAATCCCCCTCCTCACTTCCCCCCCCCCTCCCCCTTCAACTCGGGTCTGTAGTAGTAACTGTCCAGCGCCTTGGTACGTCCTCCTGATGTGAAAGGCACTATACAAGTGTAACTTTGTTGATGTATGATAGAGTGCTCTGTTTAGTCCCGCTAACTGCCCTTGTGTGAGGGTGCGTGTGTGTGAATGTATGTGTGTGTGTGGGGTGGGTGGGGGGGGGGGGGCTCTATCTGCCTATATGTGAGTGATGGGCCAAGGTCCCCTCTCTTTGACACTCACTCGAGTCTCGGCTTCTCCAGGTCCGGTTTTCGGAAGCTCTGATCAGTTCTCGGGCCTGGGAGTCTTTGTGGACACGTACCCGAACGAAGAAAAGCAGCACGAGGTGAGAAGAGGGGAGTAGAGGCCAACGAGGAGGGTGGGGAGGGCTAAGTTGCTTCCCAGGCCCCGTTCTTAATACAGGTATCCTCCGATTTACGACAGAGTTGTGTTCCTGAAAAATGTCACACAAATCGAAATGTCGTAAATCGAAACGCAGTTTCCCATGCAGTCCCATTATATAACCTGAGATGCATTCTTTTCACAATATTTTCGGACTTTAAATCCACTAAATAACACACAAAACAACACACATAAAGAAAAGGTACTGTACAATACTGTACTTTAATACTGGTTAATTACTATAGTACTGACGTGGCGTGGTGTTGCTTCAAAATCAGCTGCTTTTAAACATTGATGTGGCGACATGCTATTTGGCCAGTTCAAACGCTTGGCCACACTACATGGCCGCAATTTTACCAGGAAATAGACTACTGCGCATGCGCAAAAAAGATGCGCCAATTTTTTTTGTCGTTAAAACAAAACCAAATGTTGTATATCGATAGAAAGATGTTAAAAAATGATGTTCGTTAAATCAAAACAGTATAAATAGAACCATCGTAAATCGGGGGATATCTATACTAACATTCACTGTGAGACATTGCTGAGCAAGAACAACAACTTGCATTCACACAGCGCCCCCTCCCCCCTGCTCACCCCACACGCATGGTAGTGTCTTGATAGAGCAGCTTGACAGTGACGGAGCACGACACCGACCCAGGGGGGAGGCCAAAGAGGAAGCAGACAAGACGAGAGATAGAAGGAGTGTTGTGGCAGTTTTGGGGTCTTAGCTGCTGAAGGAATGGTGACTGATGTTGGAGTGGAGTCCATGTAGGAGGCCAGAGCTGGTCGGAGAGGTAGGGAGATGCCAGGGTGTGAAGGGATTTGAATTAGACTGTGAGGATCTTGAAATCATTACGTTTGGTGATAGGGAGTATGCTGAGGACTAAGGTGATGAGGATGAAGTTTAGTGCGTGCAATAGGGAGCCAGTGGAGCCTGATGAGGGCTGGTTTGATGGTGGAAGGACAGAGTTTAGTGTGAGGATCCTGTTCTGCACGGAACGGCAGTCAAGCTTTAGAGTGCACAGAGGTGTAAGGTATTGAAACTTGTCTTGTCTCATATTACTGCCTCACTGTGTGACATAATTGGGGAATGTGCAGAGCAAGAAGAGGAGATACTCACCAGCCACTCAGGTAGCTCGCTCTCTGCACTCTATGATCATTCCCACCGCATGTCTCCTCCACCCCACCATCCCTCTCCCCCCTGCCCCACCATCCCTCTGCCCTCACCCCAATCATTCAGCTGTGATTTCCCCCCCTCCCCCTCCACTCATTTTACCATATTTACGACTGTCCCCTGCATGTTGCACTTGTGACCAGTTACTGGGGGACATGAATCCTCCCACTACAGCCAAAAAACTAACTACCGTAAATACCCACGTATAAGGCGCACTTTTTTTCAAGTCAGAAAATCTCGAAAGTTGGGGGTGCGCCCTATACACAGGTACAAGAAATTTTGAGCCTCAGAAATACGGTAAACAGGAGGGTCGGCTGGCGTGCTGGCAGCCAGGCTTTGGACACTATGTCCGGCGGGGGTTGGGGGGAGTGGATGACAGGGCTTCGGCCTCGGCCGCCTGGGCAGTGGCAGCAGCAACGGACTTCAGTGCTGTGCTTGCTGCCTGCCTTCTGCCTAACCCAGTCTGCCTGCCTGCCTCCCTCGCTTGCCTCCCTCCCTCCCTCCCTCGCCTGCCTCCCTCCCTCCCTCTCTCCCTGCCTCCCTCTCTCCCTCCCTCCCTGCCTCTCTCACTCCTTCCCCGCCTGCCTGCCTCCCTCCCTGCCTGCCTGCTTCCCTCCCTCCGTCTCTCCTTCCCTTCCTGCCTGCCTCCCTCTCTCCCTCCCTCCCTGTCTCTCCTGCCTCCCTCCCTTCTGCTGGCAATATAATCGAAAATGCTTCCGTTTTTTTCACCAAGAAAAGGTCAAAAGTGGGGGGTGCGCCTTATACGCGGGTATTTACGGTAACTAACGGGGAGGGTGGTTCTAGCTGGACAAGCAGTGGGAAAGCCTGGCCAGACAGTGATATCAATGGCCAAGCTATTGTGTGGGTTTAGTTGGTTAGACTCCAGCAGTTACCCCAACACACACTCTAGGCTTCCCCCCCCCCCACCCCCAACACACACTGTGGGCTCCCCCCCCCCCCAACACACACTCTGGGCTCCCCCCACCCCCCCAACACACACTCTGGGCTCCCCCCCCAACACACACTCTGGGCTCCCCCCCCCCCCCCCCCAACACACTCTCTGGGCTACTCCCGCCCCTAGCCTTACCACTCAGTAATTAGGAGAGCAAAGCTACCCAGCTAGTCCACACTCCCCCGCTCTTACCCCATAGCCCTGTACATATTCCTTTTCCTTTTGAAGTCCCTTTAGAAGGGATCACCCAATCTATTTCCATCCACTCTTTCAGGAAATGGGTTCCAGAACCTAATAGCGCTCTCGGTAAAAGAAAATGTCTCCTCATCTGGTCTCCCTCTGATTCTTTTGCCAATTATCTTGAACCTGTGTCCTCTGGGTACCGACCCATCTGCCCGCCCGCCCGCCAGAGGAAACAGTTTCTCTCTATCTGCTCTATTGAAACCCCTCCTAATTTTGAACATCTCTAAATTTAACCTTCTCTGTTCTAAGGAGAATAATCCCAGCCTCTCCCTGTCTTTGCTCTGACCGGAGCCCCTATGGCTCGAGTCAAGCTTGTTTGTGTACTAGGCTGGCGTATAGGTCCCAACAACAAGTGAATATGTTGAACCAAAATCCTGGTCACATTGATGTGGCAAGCGAGAATGGGGGGCGTTGAATGGGGAGAGTGAGCGCTATCAGGATTATATTACCAGGAATAACACAACATGGTGTATCTCACAAAGCCTTCCCCCCCCTTCCCCGGCTCACCTCTCTGTGTTCCCTGTGCAGAGAATCTTCCCCTACCTCTCTGCCATGGTGGGCAACGGTTCGATCTCTTATGACCACTCACGGGATGGACGTCCCAACGAGCTGGGGGGCTGCTCAGCTCACGTCCGCAACCTCAACCATGACACCTTCCTCGTCATCCGCTACCTGAGGCGGCGCCTGACCGTGAGTGCTTGAGGGGACTGGGACTGGGGGGAGTGGGGGGTGGGGAGAGAAGTTGTGGGGGACGAAGGGTAAATCATCACAGCAGCCGGGTGGGGGAGAGGTTAATCACGTGGAGTCTTGTAGCTCAAGCAATCAGTCAATTAAAATTTACAATTATATAGTGCCTTTCACGTCGAGAGGACGTCCCAAGATGTTTTACTGGTGGGAAGCAGTGGGTGGGGGGGGGTCAGGGCAGGATGAAGAAGAGTAGGAAACTGTATAATTGAGGGCGAAACGCAGCAGCCAAATTGCGCACAGCAGCATCCCACAAACAGTCGTGAAAATGGGGCCAAGGGAGAAAGGGGGAAAAGAGGGCGAGGGGGAGGGAAAGGTGGACTCAGTGGTTAGAGCACACCCCCTTACAAGTGAGAGACCTGGGTTCAAGGGCGAAACCTTGGGCAAGTTTCCTTACGTGCGCAATTGGCTGCCACGTTTCGCCCACAAAATATACAGTCAATTCACTTTACAGCAAATTCTGTGAAACGCTTTGCAACGTCTACAAGATGTGATAGGAAGACGCAATATAAAATGCAAGAATTATTATTATCATCATACAAACAAAATTGCATTTATATAGCGCCTTTCACATCGGGAGCAGCCAAGGTGGGAGGTTAATCATCACAGCAGTCGAGAGGCATGGGCAACCAAGATATGTTCAGAGGGAGGATTGAAGGACGGTTGTGTGTGTGTATGGGGTGGCGGGGAGAGGGAGAAATTGGGAGTGTATTGATCCAACAATTCCTCTTTGCTCTCTTCCCTTCTGTCCCCTGCTCTTTCATCTCTCCTGTCTCCCCTCCTCTCTCTCTGTCTTTCTCTCTTTTTCTCCTCCTCTCTCTCTCCTGCTCTCCTCTCTCTCCCCCCCTCTTCTGCTCCTCTCCTTTCCCCTCCTCTCTCTCCCCTCATCTTCTGCTTCCCTCCCCTCCTCTCTCTCCCCTCCTCTCCTGCTCCACTTCCCTGTCCTCTCTCTCCCCTCCTCTCTCCCCTATCCTCCCCTGCTTTTTTCCTCTCCCCTTCTCCGCCTCTCCCATCTCCTGGGCAGGTGATGATTGACATAGACGGGAAGAATGAGTGGAGAGACTGTATTGATGTCCCTGGAGTTCGGCTCCCTCTCCACTATCACTTTGGAGCCTCATCAGCCACGGGAGACCTGACTGGTGAGATACCTGTTACTGTCTTACCTTATCTTCGATGTGACCCCATTTTCTCCTTTCTCTTCCTCACTCAGCCACTCCACACCCTCCCTGCTTGACCTTAATAGCCTCTCCCAATCTCCCCCCCCACCGAACACGTCCCAGTTTTGACCAAGGGTCATGGACCTGAAACGTTGAGTCATTTTCCTCTCTCCATAGATGCTGCCTGAACTGCTGAGTGTCCCCAGCCATTTCTGTTTTAGTTACTACCTTATCTTTGTTTGACGATGCAATTTATTTTCACACCTCTCTCTCGCTGTGTTTTGTGGGCAAATATGCTAGTGAATTTGGGCACAACAGAGTATCCACAAACAGCCATGAAGAAAGTGAGCCAGCCAGACACAGCCAGCCAGACACAGCCAGCCAGCCAGCCAGACACAGCCAGCCGGGCACAGCCGGCCAGCCAGCCGGGCACAGCCGGCCAGCCAGGCACAGCCAGCCAGCTGTCCACAGCTAGACACAGCCAGCCGGCCGCAGCCAGCCAGACACAGCCAGCCAGACACAACCAGCCAGACACAGCCAGCCAACTAGCCAGCCTAGACAGCCCAGCCACCAATCCACAGCCAGCCAGCCACAGTCAGCCAACTAGTCACAGTCAGACATAGCCAACTATCCATCGCCAGCCAGACACAGGCAAAGCCAGCCAGCAATTTATCTGGGGGATGGTCAGCCAAGACACCCAGAACGACAACAACAACAACAAAATGACATTCATAGAGTGCCTTTCACATTGGGAGGACGTCCCAAAACAGGAAAGTGAGAGAACGAGAGAAACTCCCTTCTCTCTTCCAACAGTGCTGCAGGCCATCAATAACATCAACAGCAAACCCCACCCGGGTCAAATTATCATCCAAAAGATGGAGAGTTAGTGGGGGTGAAGTCAAACCAATGCGGGAATGGGGGGAAGATCAGCCAGATACGAGCCTAATTCTGATTAATACGAGGCTGAAATCATAAGGATTGGGGGGGTGAGTCCCCCGACTTATTGGGCTGGCTCAAACCCATAACCTCCCTCTCAGAGGCGAGTGTCTGGAAGGCTGAGGGAGGTTGCTGAGTGAGGGGCTGGGGAGGTTGCTGAGTGAGGGGCTGAGGTGCTGTTATGTGTGTCCTGCAGATAATCATGACATCGTGTCCCTGAAGCTGTACGAGCTGACATTGGAAAGGTCTGATGGGGAGGAGGAGGACGGGGAGGAAGAGGAGGTGTTGACCCCAGTGTAGACAACTTTGACCCGCACGAAGGTGAGCATCCCTGCCTCCTCTCCCACCCCCACACAACCGTTTTCCGAGCCCCCCCACTTCTGTTTCCCCCATCTCCCGTTTCCCCAGCCTCCCCCTTTCTCCTGCCAGCCAGCACTGTGAGGTGCTATGCAGAGCCCTGTAGCTCAGTGGTTAGAGCGTTCGCCTCACATAGCGGACCTAGGTTTGATTTCTGGCCAGGGTGAGACCTTAAGCAAGTTTCCTTACTCCGCGCACTCGCCTCTGTTTACCAGCAGTAAGTTGCTGGTTGGTTGGCAGACGGCTTTTCATCGCTTCATATACAGTAAAGTGAATGACTGTATTTTGTGGGGCGAAACGCGGCAGCTGATTGCACACAGCAGCGTCCCACAAACAGCCATGGAATGAGTGACAATTATTAATTTTTTTGAAGAGATTATTACTCCCAGAAAAGCAATCTGCCAATTGACTGACAACCAGGTTCCTACTGACTGCTGGGTAAACAGAGGCAAGTGTGTGGTTGGAGTAATAATAATAATCCTTGTATGTGATATAGTGCTTTCATGTCTTCTAGACTTCTCAAAACAAGAATATACTGGAAAGTGAATTGACTATATTTATGGGCGAAACGCGGCAGCCAATTGCACACAGCAGCGTCCCCACAAACGGTAGTTGATTGAAATGACCAATTTTATTATGCTTTTTTGGGGACGGATTATTATCAGGCGTGTGTGTGTGTCTATGGAGTAAGGAAACTTGCCCAAGACTTGGCCCTGACCTGCCTGGATTCGGACACAGGTCTCAAGCTTGCGAGGCAAGTGCTCTAACCACTGAGTTACAGGACTTACAGGAGTAAAGAAACTATCCTAACAAGATCTCGCCCTGACCACCCCCCCGGGAATTGAACTCAGCCACTGGCTTGTGAAGTGAGCGCTCTTAACGATTGAGTTACAGGGTATCCACACGGTCACATTCCTTCTCTCCCCAGATGTCCATCGGAGCCCATGAGCGGCCTGGCGCTGTTTGCTGTGGTGCTGCTGTGTCTGGTGTGTGTGGTGGTCGCAGCCGTCATCGCATCATCAGCTACCAGAAATGGCAGGAAAAGAGCCGGAAACGCTTCTACTGACCCTCTACTGGCTTCTCACTCCATCCCGGCCAGAGCCCCCTCTCCCCACCACCACCCAGACTAGCCAGCTCCGAGATACTGACCCAGCCAGCTGGACCCTCCATCTCTCCCTCCCTCAATGAGTGGACCGTGCCAGGCCAGGCCGGCTCCACTCACTGTTACTGGCATAGCACATCCTCACACACACACACGTTCACCCTCACATTCACCCCCCAGACACACACACAAACACACCAATATACACCCACACTCACTGTTTTTTAACTCTATATTTTTTATGATGATTCTTTTTCCCCCCCCAAACTGATTGTACCTTTGCTGCCTCGTCATTTCATTGTTTAAAAAAAAATGACAACTTTTATAACGTAAAATGGTACTGTGACTTATCTTCCTTTCTTTCCCCTTCTCTTGTCTCTATCTGTCAGCCTGTTTATCTCTCTTTCTCTCACCATCTCAAACACTAAACGCCGCCCAAGTCTCCCCTCTCTGACATAGAGGCTTGTGTGGGGAGAGTGGGGGGAGGAGTTGGACTGGGTGGTGGAGGGTGGGGAACGTCCATATCTTGACAATCTACCAATGACACAGTGTGTGTTGTCACAAGTTGCTGTTTGTAACAGAGTGAAAAACGTCTGGATTATATGAAGTGGAGGGGGCAATGGCTCCCACTGTCATGTTTATCTCTTGTGGGCAACCCCTTGGGGGAGAGAAATCATCAATTTCCACTGAGATTCCTGGGGGACTGTGTGGTTGGGGGGGTGGGGGGAGCCCAGAGTGTGTGTTGGGGGGGGGGAGGGGAGCCCAGAGTGTGTGTTGGGAGGGGGGGGAGCCCAGAGTGTGTGTTGGGGGGGGGGGGGGGGGAGCCCAGAGTGTGTGTTGGGAGGGGGGGGGGGGGGAGCCCAGAGTGTGTGTTGGGGGGGGGGGGGGGGGGAGCCCAGAGTGTGTGTTGGGGGGGGGGGGGGAGCCCAGAGTGTGTGTTGGGGGGGGGGGGGGGGGAGCCCAGAGTGTGTGTTGGGAGGGGGGGGGGGGGGGAGCCCAGAGTGTGTGTTGGGGGGGGGGGGGGGGGGAGCCCAGAGTGTGTGTTGGGGGGGGGAGCCCAGAGTGTTTGTTGGGGGGGGGGGGGAGCCCAGAGTGGTGTGTTGGGGTAACCAGCTAAACCCACACAATAGCTTGGCCATTGATATCACTGTCTGGCCAGGCTTTCCCACTGCTTGTCCAGCTTCCACGTTGAGGTAGTTAGTTAGGGCTTTGGCTGGAGGGTTAACAGGAGCTGTAGTGGGAGGATTCCTGCCCTTCCAGGTCCTGCTGATGAGCCAAGGGCTGCTACTGTGTTTTCAGCTCCAGGGGGAGCTCAGGATCTACTGTAGAGAGACAGAGAGAGAGAGACAGCCCTGGATATACTGCGGACCTCAGCCTTGCTCAGAAACGGGACTGGAGGACCGTCACAGAGGAGTGGGTTTAATTCCAATATTCTGTTGCAGCTCTAAGGAGTCAGAGATTTACAACTTCCTCACCTCAGCCCTGACTCTTCAACCTTTCCCACCTCTTATTTTGAGACATCTCAACAACGTGATCAAACTCTATATCAAACGCTCGGATTCATTATTTAGGATTATTATTTTGTTGGTGGAAATATAAGGAGATGCGTGTGGTTGTAAATGCTGTGGTGACCTGTTTTTGTACCATATTTCCTTGCCGTCTTTGTGGCAAAGTTGAGTTTTTAAAAAGAGTCTATGAATCATGTGTCGCCTTTTGTAAACGTGGGAGGCCTGCGACCCCTCCGTCTGTTCCAGCGCTGCTCTCAATTGTGAATTTCAAATAAAACTTGGGGAAGAAAGAAAAAAAACATCTGACTTTTTTTTAACTTGAATTTCTGTTCTATGCTTCGAGACATTTTGAAGACACGACAAGGCCCTGTATCAAGTCAAGGATTTGCAGTTATTCTATGTACGTTACTGTACTATACAGTTGATTGAGTGAAGCAACGTGGAAACAAAGCAATTCTGCACTTTATTTACCAGTCTTTACAATTTGAACACATTTCCTAAAAAAAGTCACAAATAAACTGAAATTCTGTAAAATTCTCAAATCAACTAAATTAGCACACCGCACGCAGGAAACTGGGGGACTTTGGATCTCTGGAGGATCCGACCAGAATGTCCAGAATGTTCAGAAAGTCTTCGGAAAATTCATGAACGCGCCCATACACACGTATTTGTGCTTGTACACTGGTACAAGCGCAGGCACGCGCGCACACACACACACACACACGCGTGTTTATGGAGACACTCATGCACCTAGACTTGCTCAAACGCATACTTGCGTGCACACACACACACGCGTACGTGCATAGAACACTAATGCAACACGAACATTGACACGTATGCATACACGCGCACACATGGGTGTGCACATGAATACACTACTTCAGTGCACACACAATCACACACATGCACACACATGCACACACACACACATGCACGAATGCAGGACGAACACTCCCTCGCTGGTGGTACATGTTGTGATCTGGGTGCTGGGAATGTGGGTCTCGTTGCTTGGCTGAACACCAGGTCAGATGAAAGCTGTCTGTCACGGAGTTCCCTGGGACTTCCCACCGTGTGCGTGTGTGTGTCTCCTGCAGGGTCCCCTAGCCTTGGGATCTGGTGGACTGCAGGAAAAGGTTTGCTAAAACATTCTGTCAAAACAAATTTCAGAACAAAAACAAGCTTTCAAAATTGGAGACGGACCTAAAAAAAAACCATGAAGGACGGGGGGGGGGGGGGGGGGGAGTGGGGCCTAGTTGGTGGCTTTATCAAAGAGCCGGTACAGACACAATGGGCCGAATGGCCTCCTTCTGTGCTGTAAGATTCTATAATAATAAATATTTATTATGTGGCGGAGGGAAAAGGTGGGGGCAGGGGAGGGGGATCCTCAACTATGAACGTCCTGGAACTTTTTTTAAATGGCAATGTGTGTGAGATACTCTGTGGGATTTTCAGGGATTTCACATTTTGAGTTGATTTTAAAGGGATAAAATTAATATATAAAATGGACCAAGGGACAGACACACACCAGCAACCACCTCAATTTATGTAGCGCCCTCCACGCCGGACAGCGTCTCAGAGCGCTTACAAAAAGGACAGACATACTGTACGAGGTTTAACACTCTGGCACTTCACACAATATGTCTACTTTGCGTCTCTGACTCCCCCCAATGCCACTGTATCCTATCTCCCCCCATATTTACCCTCCTCCCACCACGTCTGTCTCCCCCTCTGTGTCCCATCCCCACCATCTTTGCCCCATCTCCTCTTTACCTGCGCCTCTCTCTCTCCCCTCCCCACCCCCACACCTCTGTCTCTGCCTCTCCCCTGACGCTGATGAGTACTCACAGGGAAGGCATAGATGAAGAGTGCGATGAAGAGGAGGGGTAGGAAGATGACAAACCCAACAATCACCCACCACTTGTATTTACGCCAAAATATGTGTCTCAGCACCTTGAGGGGAGACTGGAACCACAGGAAAGAGGTGTCCGGGCGGCTAGAGGAAGGGGTAGGGAGAGTGTGAGAGAGCAGGAATGAGGGAGAGAGAGACATAGAAGAGAGGGAGGGAGGGAGGGGGTGGGAGTGAGTGAGTGGGTGGGTGGGAGGAGGGAGGGAGGGAGGGAGGGAGGGAGGGAGGGAGGGAGGGAGGGAGGGAGGAGGGAGGGAGGGAGTGAGGGAGGGAGGGAGGGAGGGAGGGAGGGAGGGAGGGGAGGGAGGGAGGGAGGGAGGGAGGGAGGGAGGGAGGGAGGGAGGGAGGGAGGGAGGGAGGGACGGAGGGAGGGAGGGAGGGAGTATTGGTGGGGACGTACTTTGGCGGTTCCAGTCTGGGGTTCATGTTAGGATCGTCTCTTCCTTTCCCGGCCGTCTCTCTTCAGCCTCGTTCTCTGTCACCACCTCCAGACTCATCTCCACTTTCCCCTGAAACCAACAGAGAGGAGGTGGGGGGGAGGGGGGGGGGGAAGAATGAACGCTCAGCAAACAATTTTCCCTCCGAAACCCGAGCCCTCACTCTGCCAACTCCCTCACCCACCCTCTCGCTCACTCTCATACACACTCCGATAGAGTGGCACTGTCACTCTTCCCCCCAGTCCTCGCCTTTAAAACCCACTCCATCGCCTCGCCCCACCCTACCTCTGTGACCCCCTAACCCGCTACCAATCTGCCCGCCCCCTCCCTCTGCTCAGCGGGCTCTGGCCTGCTCCACATCCCCCAACCCACCCACACACACAGGACCTCTCCCTCGAAGAGGGATGGCATCCCTTCTGCACTGTGAGCAGGCTCCGACTTTCTCCACGTCCCCCGATCCACCCTCCCCCACCATTGGTGACGAGCCTTCAGCCACTCTGCCCCATAACCTCTGGAACTCCATCCCACAGTCCCTCCATCTCGCCCTCCTCCCTGGCCTCCTTCATGTCGTGCCTCAAGACCCTCCTCTTCGATGGTCCCATCGGTCATCCAAATCCCCCCCTTTCCCTCCTCCCTCCCCGTCCCCGACCCCAGCTCGGGTCTGAAATACCGACCGTCCAGTGCCTTGGACGTGTCCTCCTGATTGAAAGGCTCTGTCTGTACACGTGTCATTTTGTTGTTGTTGTTGTTGTTACCATCCTGAGTGGGGGGGTGGGGGAGAGGGAGCGGGGGAGGGGGAAGGGGGGAGGGGGGAGGGGAAGGGGAGGTGTGGGAGGGGGGGGATTAGTGCGGAGGGGACTGACCGCGAGTTGTTGATTGCCGTCCTGGTCCTTGACACACGGCCACCAGCCGCGGACGTGCTTCTGTTTGAAGATTGATACCAGTTTCTGTAGCTTCTCTGAGCCCTGAGACCCATGGAACTTGTCCAGGGTACAGTTCTCTGGCCACTTGGTTGGCTCCGGAATGAGTTCAGGTTCAACTCCAATGTTCCTGTCTCACACACAGAAACACAAACACACCCACACACACACACACATATATACATACACACACACACACATATACATAAACAGACACACACAATCCCCACACACACATACATACATACACAAACCACACACAACACCCACACAACATACACATCCATACAACACACACCCACACACAACGCACGTGCATACACAACAACAACAAAATTACACTTGTAATTCATGTCAGCATGATGTTCCAAGGCACCTGAAACACGCACACATATACACATCCACAGACCCACACACAACTCAAACCTTGGACAAGTTTCATTACTCCACACGCCTAATAATAATCCCACCAAAAAAATAAACAATAATAAAAATTTGTCATTTCAACCCACGGCTGTTTGTTGTGGGAGACGCTCTGAGCGCAATCAGCCGCGTTTCTCTTCCCCGACAGGGCAGTGGGAGAACTTTAACGTCTGCCTGAGCAGGGCGCATGGGGGGAGGAGGGAGGGAGGGAGGGAGGGAGGAGGGAGGGAGGGAGGGAGGGAGGGAGGAGGAGGGAGGGAGGGAGGGAGGGAGGGAGGGAGGGAGGGAGGGAGGGAGGGAGGGGAGGGAGGGAGGGAGGGAGGGAGGGAGGGAGGGAGGGAGGGGAGGGAGGGAGGGAGGGAGGGAGGGAGGGAGGGAGGGAGGGGAGGGAGGGAGGGAGGGGAGGGAGGGAGGGTTTAACACCTCATCAAAAAACGACATCTCTGACAATGCGTCTCTCTCACTCTCTCTCTTTCTCCCCACCCACCCAGCGCTAGCTCCCAGCTTTACAGCAAGCGAGTTTCCCCCCACCAGCCCCCCACCCCCATCCACCCCCCAATCACAAGTACCTAGATAGTCATCGAAAGAGAACTTGTCATTGTCCACAGTTGGATGACGAGTGTGGGGGGAATTTTCTGCTCTGTCGCATCCACGCTCCAAATTTTCTCCTGTGAGCAGTGGGGACAGCTGGTCAGGGCGGGTCAGCAATACAGTAACGTTGAGCCACGGAGGCATTTAGTGCCGAGGACTTTGTCCACAGCATCACCCAAACCCTGGCTCTCGCTAACCTAAACCTTAGGAGCTCACAACAATGTGTACAACGTGTACAGACGGAGCCTTTCACGTCAGGAGGACGTCCCAAGGCACTGATTCAGACCCGGGTCGGGGACCGGGGAGGAAGGAGGGGATTTGGGATGACTGATGGGACCATCGAAGAGGTGGGTCTTGAGGCACGACATGAAGGAGGCCAGGGAGGGGGGCGAGATGGAGGACTGTGGGATGGAGTTCCAGAGGTTGGGGACAGAGTGCTCGTCTACCAATGGTGGAGGGTGGATCAGGGGACGTGGAGAAAGTCGGAGCCTGCTCACAGTGCAGAAGGGATGCCATTCCTCTCAAGACCTCTCCCTCTTCGACCGGCCAACCCTCCACCCTCCCTGCTATCCTTCCAATTCTAACCACATCCATCCTCCCCACACCAGCTCGGATAAAATCCAGCATCTTGGAATTCCTCTGCTGTGTGAATACCCACCATCGGAGGTCACGCTTTCAGCTACTGAACCTCGAACTCTGGAACACTCTTCCATAATCTCTCCAGCATGCCCACCTCCCACTTTCTCTCTCTCTCTCCTCCCTTCACCTTCTTCAAGTCATGTCTGACCCTCTTCCTCGATAGTGCTTATGAGCGCCTTCTCCCCCCTCCCTACGTCCCCTTCTCTGGCTTAACCAGTGTTAAGTGCTCTGAGATGCTACCCCACGTGGAGGGCCTGTGTATGTGCAAGTTTTATTGTCGTCTCGAGTCTCGGTAGATTGAGAACAACAACAACATAATTACATATGTATAGCGCCTTTCACATCAGGAGGACATCCAAGGCGGTGGACAGTCAGTGTTTCAGATCCAAGCTAGGGTCGGGGACGGAGAGGGTAGAGGGAAGGGAAGGGGGCTGGACCGATGGCAGAGCCGAAGAAGAGGGTGTTGAGGCGGAATTTGAAGGAGGCCAGGGAGGGGACGAGGCGGACAGACTGCGGGATGGAGTTCTAGAGGTTGAGGGCAGAGTGGCTCTCCCACCAATGGTGGGGTGGGTGGGTCGAGGGACATGGAACAGGCCAGAGCCTGCTGAGCGGAGGGGGCGGGCAGGTTGATAAGGGGTTATGAGGTTGCAGAGGTAGGGTGATGGTGAGGCCATGATTAGGACCAGGATCTTGAATTGATCCTCTGGATGATGGGGAGCCAGTGGATTAGGCGAGAATGGGGGGAGATGGAGTCACAGAGCCTGGTGTGGGAGAGGACACAGGCCACAGAGTTCTGGCTGATCTGCAGCCTGTGGAGGGAGGAGTTGGGGAGGCCGACAAGCAGGGCAGGGAGGGGAGGGGAGAGAAGCGGTGGGGAGGGGATTGGAGGGGAGGAGGGAGAGGAGAAAGAAGAGAAGAGAAGGGGGAGGGGAGGGGAGAGGAGGGGAGGAGCGGAGGGGTGTAGTTACCTTGCTGCTGATGACGAGAACTCGTTCAACCGCCAAATAATCAAAGGAAAGATAAACCGCCAGTTAAAGTTGCCTTCTCCGTCCAGAGACCTGTAATGCACGTCGGTCTTCTGCTTGTCCTCTGTCAGCCCCGCCATCCACCTGCACACAATCCACCATCATCATCACCATCTTCATCATCCTCACCATCATTCTTCCATTTGAGACAACTATAAAATGTACCAAATGAGGTCTGTCCAGCACCTTTTATGTTGGGAGGAGGTGCTAAGTTATTGTTATTGTTTCAAAGTGTTTCACAGAATATACCGTGAGGTGAATGGACGACCTGTTTTTGTGA
>CM068777.1:1564120-1711405 GCA_035084275.1 Hydrolagus colliei
TGGAGAGAGAGAGCCAGGCCAGGAGCGAGAGAGAGAGAGAGAGAGAGAGAGCCAGGCCAGGAGCGAGAGAGAGAGAGAGAGAGAGAGAGAGAGAGCCAGGCCAGGAGCGAGAGAGAGAGAGAGAGAGAGGAGAGAGAGAGAGAGAGAGAGCCAGGCCGGGAGCGAGAGAGAGAGAGAGAGAGAGAGAGAGCCAGGCCGGGAGCTGGGCAGTCAGTGAGTTTAATGTTTTTTTAAAGAAAATTTTGACGAAAAAAGTCCAAAATACCTAACTGGATGAGAGCTAACTTTCTGAAGTTGAATGTTAACAAGACATAGGTCCTTCTGATTGGCTGATGCCAGCACCTTCACACCTTAAGCGCTGATAGCATAAGCCTCCAAGGTTCGTCACTCAACCTCTCCAAGTCAGTCAGGAACCTAGGTTCTTGTTTGACCCTCAACTGTCTTTCCTCCCCCACATCCAAGCAATGACTCGCTCTGCCTTTCCCCATCTCCGCAAAATTGCCAGACTCCGCCACTCCCTCACCCCCAAAGCCACTGAAACCCTCATCCACACCTTCATTACATCCCGGCTTGACTGTACAAATACCGTGCTGGGCCTCCCCCAATCCCTCCCCCCACAGGCTGCAGATAACCCAGAACTCTGTGGCCCCATGTCCTCTACCATTCCAAACTCCGTGACCCCATCTCCCCCATCCTCACCCGACTCCATTGTTTCCCCATCATCCAGAGGATCCAATTCAACATCCTGGTCCCTCACATTTAAAGCCTCTACAACTTCGCCCCCCCCCACCCCACCCTACATCTGTGACTTCCTATCCCCCTTACCAACCTGTCCGCGCCCTCCGCTCAGCAAGTTCTGGCCTGCTCCATGCCCCCTGAGCCAGCCGCCCCACCATTGGCTGGCGAGCCTTTAGCTACTCTGTCCCGAACCCCTGGAATTGCATCCCAAAGTCCCTTCACCTCGCCCCCTCCGTGGCCTCCTTCAAATCCAGTCTCAAGACTTCCTGTTCGATGGTCCCATCAGCAATTGCTAGTCCCCCCACTTCCCTCCCACCCCCACCCCCGTCCTCAGCTCGGATCTGAAACATTGACTGTCCAGCTCACTGGGATGGCCTCCTGATGTGAAAGGCTCTATACAACTGTTGTTGTTGTTGTAACTCCAGATTTTACATTCATTCTTAAGGGAAAAATGTATTCGCTTAATGTCATTTTGCTTAAAGTCATGCTCTTCGCAGTTAAGAAGGGTCTACCTGTATATTTGTGGACGAAACTTGTCAGCCAGTTGCGCACAGCAGCGTCCCCACAAACACTCATGGAACGAGTGTCCAATTTATTATTCGGGTTTTTTGAGCAATTATTATCTGGTGTGTGTGTGTATGGTGTAAGGAAACTTGCCCAAGGTTTCACCCCCTGCTTGGAATTGAACTTAGGTCTCTCGCTTGTAAGGCGAGTGCTCTAACCACGAAGCTACAGGACTCCAGTATACTTTGTGAAGCACTTTGAGACATATCAATGATGTGATAAAGTGCTGTATTGAATGTGAGGATGATTTATTTATTAACAAACCCCAAATAGTTCATCCTCACAACAATAATCGTGGCATTTACACTACTACTTGCACGTCAGGAGGACATCTCACATCTCGCTGCACAGGACTCACTGTAAAGTGTAGTGACTGTGAGCTTGTGGGCAGAACAAAGGCCATCCAAAACCAACCGTGACAGAGCTCACACTAACCACACCCTCACACTAGCCCAACTCACACTAACCACACCCTCACACTAACCACAGCTCACACTAGCCACACCCTCACACTAGCCCAACTCACACTAACCACACCCTCACACTAGCCCAACTCACACTAACCACACCCTCACACTAACCACAGCTCACACTAGCCACACCCTCACACTAGCCCAACTCACACTAGCCACACCCTCACACTAGCCCAACTCACACTAGCCACACCCTCACACTAACCACAGCTCACACTAGCCACACCCTCACACTAGCCCAGCTCACACTAGCCACACCCTCACACTAGCCCAGCTCACACTAGCCCAGCTCACACTAGCCACACCCTCACACAAGCCCAGCTCACACTAGCCCAGCTCACACTAGCCCAGCTCACACTAGCCACACCCTCACACTAGCCCAGCTCACACTAGCCCAGCTCACACTAGCCCAGCTCACACTATCCCAGCTCACACTAGCCCAGCTCACACTAGCCATACCCTCACACTAGCCCAGCTCACACTAGCCACACTCTCACACTACCCCAGCTCACACTAGCCACACTCTCACACTAGCCATACCCTCACACTAGCCCAGCTCACACTAGCCACACCCTCCCAACATTAACAACAAATTACATTTATAGAGCGCCTTTCACGTCGGGAGGACGTCCCAAGGCGCTGAACAAGAGGCGTGTGACCCGAGCTGGGAGGGGAGTGTTTGGGAAGGGGTGAAACACGAAGGGGAGGTAGAAGAGTTCGGGGTGGAACAAAAGGCACGATCGAAGAGGAAAGTCTTCAAACCGGCCTTGAAAGAGGAAAGGGAAGAGACGAAACGGAGGGATTGAGGGATGGCATTCCATAAGGTGGGAGCGGAGAAACTGAAGGCCTGGCCTCCGATGGTGGGGGGGGTTCGGGCGGGGGGCTTGGAGCAGGCCAAGGCCTGCTGAACGGAGGGTCCGGGTGGGCGTGTAGGGGGAGAGTAGATCGGTTAAATAGGGCGGGGCAAGGCCATGTAAGGCCTTGTAGGTGAGGACGAGGATCTTAAACTCGATCCTCTGGAGGATGGGGAGCCAGTGGAGACGGGCGAGGGTGGGGGTTATGTGGTCACGGAGGCGGGTGCGGGATAGTACACGGGCTGCAGAGTTTTGGATGGCCTGCAGCCTGTGAATGGAGGAACTGGGGAGGCCGACTAGGAGAGAATTTCCGTAATCCAGCCGTGAGGTGATGTACGCGTGCACGAGTGTTTCGGCAGCGCGGGGGGTAAGATAATTGCGGAGCCTGGCAATGTTGCGCAGATGGAAATAAGCGGTGCCGGTCAAGGCGCGGATGTGGGGGAGGAAGGAAAGTTTTTGATCGAACATGATGCCGAGGTTCCTGATTGGCTTTGTGAGGTGGAGAGTACAGCCTTGGATGTTGAGGCTGGCAGCGCCCGATGTGTGGAGGCGCTGGCTTGAGCCAATCAGGAGGGCCTCGGTCTTACTCACGTTCAATTGCAAAAAGTTGTCCCTCATCCGGACTCGATGTCGGACAGACATGCTGTCAGAACATCGATGGTCTGGGGGTTGAGGGATGAGGCAGAAAGGTACAACTGGGTGTCGTCCGCATACATGTGGAAATTTACCCCATGTTTGCGGATGACGTCGCCCAGAGGGATCGTGTAAAGGGTGAAAAAGAGGGGGCCGAGGACAGAGCCCTGAGGGACACCGTGAGGAACTGTGCGGGGGTTTGAAGAAAAACCGTTGGAAGAAACAAAATGTAAACGGTGGGTCAAATAAGAATGGAACCAGTCAAGGACTGTGCCTTGAAGGTTGAGGTGGGAGGAAAGACGTTGAAGGAGGATGGTGTGATCGACTGTGTCGAACGCAGCAGACAGGTCAAGGAGGACGAGGAGGCAGAGGGAGCCCTGGTCGCAGGCGGTTAGGATGTCATTTGTAACCTTAACCAGGGCAGTTTCTGTGCTGTGGATAGGGCGGAAACCTGATTGGAGGGGTTCGAAAAGTGAGTGAGTTGAAAGGAAAGAGCGGAGCTGGGAGGCAACCACTCTTTCAAGGACCTTGGATAGAAACGGGAGGTTGGAGATGGGTCGATAACTTGATGGTTGCGACGCATCAAGGGAGGGTTTCTTCAGGATAGGGGTGATGGTGGCTGTTTTAAGGGAGGTAGGGACGATGCCTGAGGAGAGGGAAAGGTTAATGGTGTCAGAAATGAGCGGGGCTAACAAATGGAGCTGGGTGCGGAGGAGGGGGGTGGGGATGGGGTCCAATGAACACGTGGTGGGTTTCATGGAGTTAATTGTTTTTGTGACTGAAAGCGGGGTGGTGGGGTTGAAAGTGTGAAATGGGGGGTGAGTAGGGGTTGAGGTAACTGATGAGGATGCGGAGGTGGAGGAGTGGTGGGGGGAGGAAACCACAGAGCGGATTTTCTCAATTTTGGACTTGAGGAAGTCCAGCATCTCCTCACAACGAACGTTTGAGGAGAGGATCTGCGAGGTGAGGCGGGGGGGGGCGGAGGAGCTGGTTGGTGGTGGCGAAGAGGAGGCGGTGGTTGTCCTTCGCTTCCAGGATTATCCTGGAGTAGAGGCTGATTTGGCGGGGGCTAGGGCGGAGCGGTAAAATTTGATGCGGTCCAGCCAGATTTGCCGGTGGACCGTGAGGCCAGATTTGAGCCAGTTGCGTTCAACTGCTCTCACTTGGCTTTTGAGGGAACGGAGGTGAGATGTGTACCACGGTGATGATCGGGAATGGGAGACGGTTTTGGAGGTGAGGGGGGCCAGGGTGTCGAGGGTAGTGGAGAGGGTGTTGTGGAGGGCGGTGGAGGCGGAGGATGGGTCTGTACAAAAAGAATGCCAGTGTGGGAGGAGGTCGGAGGTTTCTAGGGCAGAGGTGAAAGTTTGAGGGGGAATCTTCTTCCAGGGCCAGTAGAAGATGGTGGTGGGTTTGGAGGTGGAGGGGGGAGGGATAGAGGTGTTGCAGGAAATGAAAAAATGTTCGGAAATGTCCTTGTCTGTGATGGTGACGCCAGAGACGTTGAGGCCTCGGGTGATCACCAGATCGAGAGGATGGCCGTGGGTGTGGGTGGCAGTGTTAATATGAAGGGAGAAGTTGAAAGACGAAAGTAAAGAGGAAAATTCAGAGGAAATGGGGCAGGAGGGGGTGAAATGGAGGTTGAAGTCGCCAAGAATGATAAGGCGATCAGAGGAGGCACAAAGGGAAGTTAAAAGTGAAGAAAAATCTGAAATGAAAGTGGGGGAGGGTTTGGGGGGGGCGATAAACTAATAGGATTTTGAAAGAATTGTGGGAGGAGTGAGAGAGGGTGAGTTGTTCAAATGAGGGGAAGGAGCCGGAGGAGTAGGGGGATAGGGCGAGGGATGACTTTGAGATGAGGGCCACACCACCGCCACGACGGTTGGGTCGAGGAGCATGGTGGAATGTGTAGTTGGGTGGTGTGGCTTCAACAAGGGGGAAAGTGTCGCCTGGGGTGATCCAAGTCTCCGTCAGGGCCATGATGTCAACGTTCTCACCAAGGATGAGATCGTTGATGGCCAGGGTCTTGTTGCAGACAGAGCGGACATTTTGGAGGCCGATGCGGAAAGAGCAGTTGGCCGAGGGGTGTGAGGGGGGGCTGGGATGGTCAACAGGGAGGGTGGGGATCTGAATAAGGGAGGAGAGGTTGACCCCCCGGGTTTGTGTCCGGTGGGGCTGGCGGGGATGGTGGGGGACAGGGCACTTGGTGTGGCTGCTGTTGGACACTCAGCGCCGAGTGCCACGGTGAGCACGATGGAGGATTCCAATACTGGAACAGAGGGAAGCGGTGGGAGGGTCGAGCAGGGACAGTAGGCGAGGAGGGCGAAGAGAAAAAAGGGTAGAGAAGGAATAACTCAGCTCACACTAGCCACAGCCTCACACTAACCACAGCTCACTCAGCACAGCCTCACACTCACCAGAGTTCCCCGTGAGCTATTATTGTTACTGTTCGAGGTATTATTGTTACTGTTGTCGACCTGAAGGAAACACAAACAGGAATATTGTTTACCATAAGCCAGCGATTGCCGGGATCCCGACCCTCTCCCTGTGCACAGGACTCACTCTAAACTGTAGTGACTGTGGGTTTAGTCTGCAATTGCAGCAGCCAATTTGCGCACAGTGACGTTGTCACAAACAGCCGTGAAGCGAGCGAGCGAGCGAGTGTGAGATCTTTAATGTCTGCCTGGATAGAGCACAGACCTAGTGAGTGAAGTTGAAAGTCTCATCTGAAGCATGGCATCTCTGACAATGTGGGCTCTCTCTCTCCCTCTCTCTCTCACCCCACTCACAGCGCTCAAACCCCACGACTTCCTGACTCTAGTGGGAGAGAGTGCACGCGAGTGACTGAGCCAGGGACTGACAGTCAGTGAAGTGAGGTGTGAGCCTGGCTGGCGTGCTCCAGCTGGACTCAGGACAAGAGAGAGAGAGAGAGAGAGAGGACGTACCTTGGCTTGTTTGAGGATCGAGCAGCAGGGACTGCCCTCGGTCGCCTGTGAGACATCTAGTGGAAGCAATATATAAAGTTCCTCATTTTCATTCAAACAAAATAATAATAATAATCCTTTGCGTTTGGCACATCAAGTCTTTGAGACGTCTCAAAGCGCTTCATAGGACACACCGTAAAGTGTAGTATATAGTGACTGTTTATTTTGTGGGCGAAATGCAGTCAATAACAACAACGTGGATATGTACAGCGCCCGCCCTCACTCCACGCCAGACGGCGTCTCAGAGCGCTTCCCAATAATGGATCTCAGGGCCGGGCCAGGGGCAGGGGGAGGAAGGTGACCGAAAGCGCGGCCAAAGAGAAAATTCTTCAGCCGAGACCTGAAAATAGAAAAGGAGGGGGCGAGTTGAAGCGAGGGAGTTCCAGAGCCTCGGGGCGTAGTGGCTGAAGCCACGGCCACCCATGATGGTGGAGCGGAGGATTCGGGGGACAAGGAGGAGGTCAGACCCGGTGGAGCGAAGGCAACGGGTGCTGTTGTGAGGAGAGAGGTCAGAGAGGTAGGGGGGGTGCAGAGGAGTAGAGGGATTTGAACACAAAAAACAGTCCTGACCTGGGAGTGAGCTGGCAGTTGGGGCCTTGCTGTAGGGATCACAGAGGAACTCGCCCAGGGACTTGATGGTGGCCTGACCGACCACAGGCTTCAGCCCAAAGGCCCGGTTGTCGATGACCTTGATGACAATGGGAGGGCTGTACACAGAGTCTGTGGGGAGGAACTGGGAGCCAGCCAGCCTGACAGTCACACTTCACATTAAACAACAGACCCCACCCCTCCACCTCTTGGACCATCTCCCCCCTTCCCAAAGCTTCCCTAAATTAACCCTAGCCCACATAATAATAATCTTTCGACAATCCTTATCACATCGTTGATACTGTAAAGTGTAGTGACTGTGTATTTTGTGGCAAAATGCAGTGGAAGGTCAATTGTATACGGCAAAGTATTGACTGACTATTTTTGGTGGGGAAAGCCATCCTCCAATTGACTAACAACCGGGTTCCTACTTACTGCTGGGTAAACAGAGGTGTGTGTGGGTATATATGTGTGGAGTAAGGAAACTCGCTTAAGGTTTAGCCCTGATCTGACCCACCTGGGAATTGAACCCAGGTCCTCTCGCTTGCCAGAGGAGTGAGTGCTCTAGTCACTAAGGCTTCACTTGGAGGTGAGATTAAGTTCCTTCGCCTCCATTCAAGGCCATCAGCCTCTGCGAAGAGGGAACATATAGATGAGGTAGAGGAGGAACTGAGGTGGGAACTAACCACTGTGATGAAGAAGACGTGTTTGGAGAAGTTTGGGTTCTTGCGGATGTTTTTGATGGGCGGAGTCTGTATGGCCTCCCCGCTGCACTCCACCACCAGGCTCGGGCTGCTAACCTTCAGCAGGCTGTAATTCTTCATGTTCCTCACTCCCCAGGCCAGGATCTGAGGAGATCACAGGAGAGAAGACATTATAGACACTGCGTCCAGCCAGAGCCACCGGCTGATCACGTGACGGGTTTCCGTATGTGTGTGTGAGTGGCAGCTGGAGTGTGAACATGTGAGGGATACTCGATGAGAGTGAGGCTGGATGGGTGAGGGTTGGAGCTGAGGCTGAGAAGTGAGGGCTAAGTTGAGGGTGAGTAGGAAGGGGTGGGAGGGAGGGGGGATCCTCACCTCAATAGCTGTGAGCTGTAGCATGGGTCTGACTCCCAATGGCACCATGTAGGTGTCTGTGTCCTTCATGGGGGGTAACGGGGGCAAGTTCCTATCGTGATTCTGCAACAAACACACCGACAACCTGATCTCACTAGTATGGCTGCCTCCCCTTCCCTCTTTTTGAATAGCACTGAGCCAGGCTCATACACACACACACACACAGACTGAGCCAGGCTCTCTCTCTCACTCACTCACACACACACACACTCACACACACACACACACTCACACACACACACACACACACACAGACTGAGCCAGGCTCTCTCTCTCACTCACTCACTCACACACACACACACTCACACACACACACACACACACAGACTGAGCCAGGCTCTCTCTCTCACTCACACACACACTCACACACACACACACACTCACACACACACACACACAGACTGAGCCAGGCTCTCTCTCTCACTCACACACACACACTCACACACTCTCACACACACACACACACACAGACTGAGCCAGGCTCTCTCTCTCACTCACACACACACACTCACACACACTCACACACTCTCACACACACACACACACACAGACTGAGCCAGGCTCTCTCTCTCACTCACACACACACTCACACACACACTCACACACACACACACACACACACACACACAGACTGTCAGGCTCACACACAGACACACATACACACACAGTCTGAGCCAGGCTTACACACACACACTGAGCCAGGGTCACACACACGAGATGGAGTTGGGATGTTACCGGGTCTCTATGTAGCAGCTCAAAGGTGACGAGGACCTCTCCACAGCCCTTGTCTGCGCGATGTAGTGGGCGCCACAGCAGGGCGGGGGGGTCGGTGATGGCGGAGTCCAGCCTAACGCTGGGTACACACAGACTGCTCCCCAGGAACTCATTCTTACACTGAGGGAGAGACACACACAGTGTGAGGAGACATCAGGGGAGACACAGGGAGTTCAGATGTTTCAAACGATATGGGGATTCGATGGGGGAATAATAATCCTTACATTGTTCACAGTGCCTTATCATGTCTTCTAGACATCACAAAGCGCTTCACAATATACTGTAAAGGGTAGTGAAGTAGAGTCCTGTAGCTCAGTGGTTAGAGCGCTCGCTTTATAAACGTGCGACCTGTGTTCGAATCCAGGCAGGTCAGGGTGAAACCTTGGGCAAGTTTCCTTACTCAACACACACACACCTGATAATAATCTCTGGAAAAAAACCATAATAAATTGGTCATTTCAATCCACGACTGTGTGTGAGGGACGCTGCTGTGCGCAATTGGCTGCCCCGTTTCGCCCACAAATATTCAGTCAATTCACTTTACAGTATATCCTGTGAAGCGCTTTGAGACATACAACAACAACAAAATTGTATTTCAAAATAGTGCCTTTCACATCAGGAGGACATCCCAAAGCGCTGAACAGACTGGTCAGGACCCGAGCGGGGGGGGGGGGGAGAGTGGGGGTGTGGAGGGAGGGTCAGGGTAGAGAGAAGGGGAAGGAGAGTAGGAGAAGGGGAAGAGTTAGTGGAGAGGCACAGTGAAAGAGGAAGGTCTTGAGACCGGCCTTGAAGGAGGAAAGGGAGGAAGCGAGGGGGAGGGGCTGCGGGAGCAGAGAGGCTGAGAGCTCGGCCCCCGATGGTTGGGGGGTTAGGGGGGTGGACGTGGAGCAGGCCTGAGGCTGCTGAATGGAGGGGACGGGGACAGGCTGATAGGGAGACAGTAGGTCAGAGAGATAGGGGAGGGCAAGGCCATGAATGGCCTTGAAAGTGAGGACGAGGATCTTGAATTGGATCCGCTGGGGGACGGGGAGCCAGTGGAGACGGGCGAGGGTGGGAGTGATGCGGTCGTGAAGCCTGGTGCGTGAGAGAACACGAGCTGCAGAGTTCTGAATGATCTGCAGCCTGTGAAGGGAGGAGCTGGGGAGGCCGACGAGGAGAGAGTTCCCGTAGTCGAGCCTGGAAGTGATGAAGGCGTGAGGGATGAGAGTTTCGGCGACATGGGGGGTGAGGGAGTGGCGGAGTCTGGCAATATTGCGGAGGTGATGGAAGGCTATGCGGATGTGGGGGAGGAAGGACAGCTCGGGGTCGAACAAGACGCCCAGATTCCTGATTGGCTTCGAGAGGTGGGGAGAGCAGCCTTGAACACTGATGTTGTCAGCGCCTGAGGTACGGAGGAGCTGACTTGAGCCAATCAGTAGCCTCCGTCTTGTTGACGTTGAGTTGAAGGAAATTTGCTCTCGTCCAGGACTCGATGTGGGACAGACACGCAGTCAGAACGCCAGTGGTCCTGGAATCGAGGGTGGACACGGAGAGGTAGAGTTGGGTGTCATGTCTCTCACTGCTTCTGGACACATTTCACAGTCTAGAAGATGTGAAAAGTCGCTGTATCAAATGCAAGGATTATGTGTATTATTATACGGCGCCTGATCAGATCATTGAGACGTCTCAAAGCGCTTCGCAGGATACACTGTAAGTGTAGTGACACGCCCACAAGTAACAGGAACTTTATCACAAGCCAAGTGGCTATCAGAACTCTGTGTTTGGAAGATGTTTAATCAAATGCTTTGAGGCACCATCGATGTGATGAGGCACTACACCATATAATAATAATTATTTCATTTGATATACAGTAAAACCCTGTTTATCCGGCCCCCTCCGGGGTGTCACTGAACTGACAGAGGCGAATAATCAGATGGCAAGTTGCCCAAAACCCAACACAAAAAATTACTTATTTTGAAACATACAAGTGAGAGACATTGTGAGAGACACAGTGAGAGACAGTGACACACAGTGAGAGACAGTGAGACACAGCAAGAGACAATGGGACTTAAAGACTTCGTGAGAGACAGTGAGACTTAGTGAGAGACAGTGACACACAGTGAGAGACAGTGAGACACAGTGAGATACAGTGAGAGACAATGAGACACAGCGAGAGTTAGTGACAGACAGCGAGAGACAGTGAGACACTGAGAGCTATAGTGAGACACAGTGGGGGACGGCAGGTGAGTTACTGAGTTTGTTTGACGCACAACGTAATTCCCGTTGAACACCTCCAGGGTGACGAGGGGAGGATTGGCCGACACTTCGCGGAGTTTCCCATAAACTTCGAGCTCCTCCAGCACCAGGGTCTGGTCCCAGGTGGGATTCACAGTCCCATGTAATGTCTCCGTACGTCTGCTCCGGTGTAGGCACGACACCTGGACATAGGGATCTAACACACCCGGGGAATCTGTCACTCACTGCCACTCACTCACTCACCCACCCAACCACCCACCCAACCACCTGCTCACACTCTCCCCTCGACCCCCACCCTCCCCTCGCGCCCCCCTCCCCTCGCCCCCCCCCCCCCCCCCCCTACTCCCACCACACACTTGCCCGCCCCCCCCTCCCCCACCCCCCCTCCCCTACCCCCCCTCCCGTGCGCCCCCTCTCCCCCACCCCCCACTCTCCCGCTCCTCTCCCCCCTCCCCTCTCCTCGCGCCCCTCCCCTTGTACCATGGTACTTTTTTACAAGGGCTCCCTCCCCCCAACTCCGCCCCCTCCCCCTCACTTCCCCTCCCCTCCCCTCCCCCACCTCCCCTCCACCCTTACCTGAGGAGCAGCTCCTGTCTTGTGGCAGGAGGCCTCGAGCCTGGTAAATGTAGGCCCGAAGCTGGAACAGCAGAGACACTGCCGAAAGGAAAGAGTGCGTGTCAACCTGGCTCAGTGAGTGTGTCAACCTGGCTCAGTGAGTGTGTCAACCTGGCTCAGTGAGTGTGTGTGTGTGTGAGCCTGGCTCGGTGTGTGTGTGTGTGTGTGTGTGTGTGTGAGAGCCTGGCTCGGTGTGTGTGTCTCCTCACACTCACTCTCCAGGATACAGGATATGAAGGGAGCCGTCATTCCGTAGAATTCCTGAACGTCTGTGCTCTTTTTCTCACCGTCATCTTCCTCCGAGTCCTCCATGTTCCGCTTCCCACACTGGAAAAATTCCCAGAGGAAACAATAACAACAACAACAACAATAGGCATTTGCTTTGCGTCCCTCAGGCCGGGCAGTGTCCCACTGTGTGCTCCTCCCACCCCCAGCCCTTCTCTCAGCTTTAGCGCCAAAGTAACTCTCTATGTCTTAATCCTCTGTCCAGCACAGTCACACACACAGCAATGTCCTACACAGACACCCAGAGGCCAAACCCACCCAACCAACCAACAAACGAACGAACAAACGGGGAGGGTGGTCCTAGCTGAGAAGCAGTGGGAAAGCCTGGCCAGTCAGTGATATCAATGGCCAAGCTATTGAGGGGGTTTAGCTGGTTACCCCAACACACACTCTGGGCTCCCTCCCAACACACACTCCGGGCTCCCCCCCCCCCAACACACACTCCGGGCTCCCCCCCCCCCAACACACACTCTGGGCTCCCCCCCCCCCAATACACACTCTGGGCTCCCCCCCAACACACACTCTGGGCTCCCCCCCACCCCCCCCCCCACCGCCCCAAGCATTGGCTCTCGCCAACCTGCGCCTAATACTCTCCGGAATTAGGTAAACAGGGAGTGTCCCTCCAGGGAGAGAGAGAGAGAGAGAGAGCGCATTCCATCCCAACAATCTATCTCTGGTGTACGTGGGAGGCAGGGAATTCTCAGTTGGGTTTGGAGACTGTTAAGCAACGGTGACGGGTTTCTGTGTGGGTCGGTCGGGCAGGTGGTCAAACAGACAGACAGACACTTGGTGACCTCCGAAAATGTGGAACCAAACATACCACCGAGCCCTCCAGTTTGAAGATGGATTTCACACCGATCGGCTGCTCCGGGATCATAATCCTCCGCCAGCGCCGGCGCCGATACGCGTCCGTCTTCTGCTGTTTCACATGGAACTTCCAACCAAACAGAGGAGCGTACTCCCAGCCCTCCACGTTAATCTCCTCCGGGGCTTTCTGTAACACACCAGGAAACTGACCATCCTCCGCGCCTCAAATCAACAACAACAGCCTGCATTTATATAGCGTCCCCGCCCTCTCCCCCCCCCCCCACCCCCTCCCCTTCACACACACAGGGTAATGTCCCTGGGGATTAATTTCCATCCTGTCCTTTATAAAACCTCCTCTGATTCACTAAAAAATTGTAGGTCCCTCAACCCATCACTGTCGGGATGCCGCTGGGTGAAATTTGGCTGCTGCCTTTTGCCTGCAAAACACACATATACCCACACTGATATATTACATTCCATATTATAATAATCCAGGTGAGAAAAATCTCTTCTATAATATCTATCTATTAAAACCATTTATAAGTCCATAGAAGATATCAAGGGAATCGTTTGGGAAATTTTAATGGGGTGAGCGCGCACATACATACAGCCACTCCACTTTCTGCTTTGTATCCTGCGAAGCGCTTGGAGGCATCTCAGCGACTCGAAAAGGCACTGCTCACATACAAGGTTTAATTATTGTAATGATGTAATTATTGTGTGTTATGATTGATATTATTCCTGTTGTTGCTGTTGCTGTTGTGGTTGTTGTTGTTGCTGTTGTTGCTATGCCGTGTACCTTTGTTGGGGATTTCTCCGCTGTCCTGGCTCGAGTCCGTACCCAGCGCCGCCGCCTGTGATTGTGATACATTTTTTCGCTGGGATTCCAGGACTTGGGCTGTTTGTCTGGGGAAACCATGATTCCATACTCCCAGCCTAGGACCAAGAGAGACAGAGAGACAGACAGACACTTGGTGACCTCCGAAAATGTGGAACCAAACAAAGAAAGGACAAAGCCGTGGAGGGAGGGAGGGGAGGACAGGACAAGGGAGGAGAGAGATGAGGGGAGGAGAGAACCGGAGAGGGGAGAAGAGAAGAGAAGAGGACAGGACAGGGGAAGAGAGGGAAGGGCAGGACAGGGGAGGGAAGAGAAGGGAAGGACAGGGGAGGAGAGGAGAGGGCATAGATCAGCAGCCAACATTGAACAAGATGCTCCACCAATCACCCCACACACAACTGCTCACCCTCTCCCCAAACCAAGCCAACGTTCAGAAGCAAACGCTGACCAGCCTATTTCACCATCTCTAAGGGGAGGTGGTGGGGGGAAGAGTGGGATCTCATTGGGGGGAGGGGAAGAGAAGACATGGGGGGGGGTAGGAAAAGTGTGGGTCCTCTGAGCTGAATCCCCAGCCAGAAATATGTGCTCACTGACACCCCCCCACCCCCCCACCACTCTACCCCAACATGTGTGGGGGGGGGGGGGGGAGGGAGGGGGGGAGGCAGGTAGGGGGCCAAAAACCCCAATTTCCTGAGGTAGATGAGACGGGTGATTGTGACTAAGCCAGGCTCAATCTTGGCGCTCACCATTCTCGTCCACTGCTCTGTTGATGTCGGTTTTCCATTGCTCCTGGTATTTCCAACCAGTCGGCATTTCCATCTCCTCTTTGGACAGATGCTTCCGGCCTTTCTGGAAGACATCGGAAAAAAAATCCACAGCCTGATCTCGGGAACGAAACTCCACAACTCCACATCCCAGAACTTGTACTGACTGACTCCTGTGAGGCGCACAAAGCCTGGTAGGCTTTGTTCAAAGTCTGAACTGGAATAGAGGACTGGGGACCCAACTGGAGGCTTGAGAAGATCACAAGATAATCCTTGCGTCTTGTTCATGGTGTTGAAATGTCTCAAATATGATTGGTTTGGTGACAGGTTACCGCGTGTGTGTCAGACAGATACCCGGCTGATCATGGTGAAGCCCTTGAGGGTTAACCTCTCCATGTTGTAGAGACCCTCCCCCTCACCCTCACGTGTCGAGAATAGTGTCACCCCTTGTCATGTTGTTGTTGTTAACTCCAAGTCTGTAACCCTGTAGTTAGACAGAGAGTGAGGTACCCACAATGTCTGTGTACTGCTCAGCGGCTCGGCTCCATTCCTCCTGCAAACGCGATTCATTCTCAAACACCTCGTCCATAAACTCACTGTGACCCGCGTCAGGGTCAAACAGCAAACTGCGGAGAGAGAGAGAACAACAACAACTTCAATTTATACAGCGCCCTCCACGCCGGACAGCATCACAGAGCACTTCACAATAACGGATCCCGGGACTGAGCCAGGGGCAGGGGGGAGAAAGATGACCAAAGGCGCGATCGAAGAGAAAGGTCTTCAGCTGAGACCTGAAACTGGGAAGAGAGGGGTTGAGGCGAATGGAGTGAGGAAGGGAGTTCCAGAGCCTCGGGGCATAGTAGCTGAAGGCATGGGTGCCAAGGGTGTAGTAGAGGATTCAGGGGATACGGAGGAGGCCAGATCTGGTGGAGCGAAGACAACGAGTGCTGGTTTGAGAAGAGAGGAGGTCAGAGAGGTAGGGGAGTGCAGAGGAGTGGGGGGATTTGAAAACAAGAATGAGGATCTTGAAAACGATCCTCTCTGGGGTAGGGAGCAAGTGAAGTCTGGCAAGGACTGGGGTAATGAGGAAGCAAAGTTTGGTGCGGGTGAAAACGCGGGCGGCAGAGTTTTGAATGAGTTGGATTTTATGGATTGTGGAAGAAAGTGGTGCTGGTGAGGGACCGGATGTGGGGGAGGAAGGACAGTTGGGGGTTGAACCTGATACCTAAGTTATGCACAAGCGAGTTTTAGGGGCAGGCGGGAAGGTGGAGGAGGTGAGAGCTGTGCGATTGAAGACGCTGACGAGAACCATAGAGTATGGCTTCCGTCTTGTCAACATCCAGCTGCAGGAAGTTCAAGCTCATCCAGCTCCTGATGTCTGACAGGGGACTGGGGGTCACAAAGTGAAGTGGAGAAATAGAGTTGGGTGTCATCCGCGTACATGTGGAAGTGTGCCCCATGTCTGCGGATGACATCCCAAGAGGGATCATGTAGATTAGGAAGAGGAGGGAGCCAAGGATGGATCCCTGGGGTACCCCACAGGTGACCCGGTAAGAATGGGAGGAAAAGCCGTTTGTGGCGATGTGTTGCTGGTGGTTTGTGAGGTAGGAATCGAACCAGGCGAGTGCGGTCCCACTGAGGTGGATGATGGAGGACAGGCGGTGGAGGAGGATGGTGTGGTCGACTGTGTCGAATGCATCGGACAGGTCCAGGAGGATAAGGAGGCAGAGGGAGCCATCGTCACAGATAAGAGGACGTCGTTTGTGACTTTTCTGAGGGCAGGGCGGAAACCAGCGGAGATGTTCAAAAAGGGAGTGGGAGGAGACGTGGGCAACAATGTGTTCGAGTGCTTTGGCAAGGAAGAGCAGGTTTGAAATTGGGTGGTAGTGACTAGGGTTTGAGGGATCTAGGGAAGGGTTTTTGAGGAGGGGATTGATACCAGCAGTTTTGAGGGGAGTAGCGACTGATCCTGTGGTGAGGGACTGGTCGACGATGTCAGCCAGTAGTGGGCAGAGGAGGGGGAGCTGGGTGACTAGCAAGTTGATAGGAAGGCAGCAGGTGGTGGGCTTCATTGAGGTGATGATGCATGAGAGGGAGGAAGGATTAAAGGACCAGGGTCATGGTAGGAGCCAAACTCAGAGACAGAGAGCAACAGATAGACAGGAGAAAGATAGAGAAAGACAGACAAAGAGAGAGAGAGTAGAGAGATAGACAGTGACAGACAAAGAGAGACTAAGAGAGAGGAGGGAGAGATAGAACTCAGAGAGATAGACAGAGAGATAGAACTCAGAGAGATAGACAGAAACTACTACTAAAGTTTGGATTCGAACTACCCACCAAGTCCGTGGTTCCGAACAGAACCTGACCCACCCCCTCCTCCATTGCACTCACCATCTCTCGGGATCGATGGTCCACTTGCCGTCCCACTGCCAGCCTTTCAGAGGGTGGAAGTCCTTCTTGGACAATCGGATCTTCCCCATTGCATCAGAGAACGCTGGGTGCTGAAACAGCCCACTGGTACCCCAGTGTCCCATGACCTTCGCCTGGTTTTCATACTGGAGACGAGGAAGGGAGATTGGGAGGTTGGGAGGGAGGGAGGGAGGGAGATCACTAATATTCCTAACCCAGAGAGAGTAAATGATACTCTAGATCCAAACTCAGCGCAACAACAACAATTTACACTTGTAATGTCCGTCAACCCCTCTGCTCCCCCATCCTTCAGCCACTACACTCAGAGACTCTCTTTCAAGCCCTTCCTCCCTCCACTTCACCCCCTCCCTCCCATAGTCCTTGTGTTGCCCTCTCCCTCTCAGAATCCCTCTCCATCTCGCCTTCTCCTTCCCTCAGTCCCTCCGCCTCACTCTCCTCTCCCCAAGTGAACGCATAATGTTTTGAGTGGCACCCGCCATGTAAATTGTTGTTATGAGGGGAGGGTGGTGGTGGGGGAGAGGACGTACCTGTGGAATGTTCAGAGTTCGGGAGGCGGAGGGAGGACTCAGGCTAAACTCACCCTCTCAGCCGCAACAAAAAACTTCCCCTCCGTAAACTTCTCAAACTGGCTCTCGTCGGTGGCCAGTCCCATCCACACCCTGAGCCGGAGCTGGGCTGCACTCCGCTTCTCAGGGCTCTTATCCATTGGGTACTGTGGAGGCACGTCAAGCCCGTCAGCCGCTCGCCACACACTCCCCTGGCTCTCAGTAGCTGAAACTCCTTCAGCACAATGTCGACAAGACGGAAGCCATATTCTTTGGCTCTCGTCGACGTCTTGAATCCTATGGCTGTCACCTCCACCACTTACTCAACCTGTCCCTAACACTCTCCAAACCCAATTATCCTTCCTTACCCCCTCCATTCAGCGAGCTCCAGCTTGCTCCATGTCCCCTGCCCGACCCGCCCTACCATTGGTGTACGGGCTTTCAGCCTCTCTGCCCCCACTCTGGAACCATCCCATAGTCTCTTCCCCTCACGCACTCCCTCCCTCGCCTCCTTCAGGCCGGTCTCAAGACCCTCCTCTTCAACCTGCTTTCTGCTGCCCTCCCAAATCTCTCCCTCCCCTCCCTCCTACCCTGCCCCTTTCCCTTGCTCAGGTCCCAATCTGTCTGTTCAGTGCCTTGGGATGTCCTCCCAACGTAAATGGCGCTCTATAAATATAATTTTGTTGTTGTTGTTCCCCCACATCCGATCCCTCACCAACATGGCTTTCTTCTATCTCTGACACATCGCTCGTTTCCACCAATATCTCACCCCAAAAGCTGCCGAAACCCTGGTCCACACCTTTATCACATTTTGGCTGGACTAGTCCAATGCCCTCCTCCCGTTCATTACCATTTATAAAATCCAGCTCATACAGAACTCCACCGCCCGCATTCTCACCTGAACCAAACACCGCTCCCCCATTACCCCAGTCCTTGCCAGACTTCACTGGCTCCCTGTCCCAGAGAGGATCAATTTCAAGATCCTCACTTTTGTCTTCAAATCTCTCCACTCCTCTGTACCCACCTACCTCTCTGAACTCCAATCCCCTCACAACCGAACCCATTGGCTTCGCCCACGGGGTAAGGAGGGTCTGGCCTCCTCCTTACCCCCGAAACCTCCGCTCCACCGTCGGTGGCCGTGCATTCAGCCACTGTGCCCCGAGGCTCTGGAACTCCCTTCCTCACTCCGTTTATTCGCGCCCCCTCTCACCTAAAGACCTTTCTTTTCGACTGCGCCTTCAGTCACCTTTTCCCCTCCCCCTGGCTCTTATTATGAAGAGCTCTGAGACGTCTTCTGGACGCCATCGGGCGTGGAGGGCTCCATATAAATCCAAGTTGTTGTTGTGATTGGAGCACTCGCCTCACAAGTGAGAGGTCCTTGGTTAGATTCCCGGCCACGGTGAAACTTTGGGTACATTTCCTTACTCCATACACACATCTGATAATATTCACTCACGAAAAAAAGTAATAATTTGGTCACTTCAACCCACGACTGTTTGTGGGACGCTGCTGTGCGCAATTGGCTGCCGCGTTTTGCCCACAAAATATACAGCCGAATCACTTTACAGAAGATTCTTTGAAGCACTTTGAGACATGATGTATCAAATTTGAGGATGATTATTATTTGGAGAATATACATAATGATTTGGTCACTCAATCTACCACTGTTTGTGGGACCCTTCTGTACACGATTAGCTGCCGCCTTTCACAGAACACACTGTAAAGTGAACCGATTGCGTATTTTGTGGGCGAAACATACCAGTTAATTGCACATCAATAATTTATCAGAATAATAATAATCCTTACATTTGACAAAGCGCCTTATCACGTCTTCTAGACTTCTCAAAGCCCTTCACAGTGTATAGAGTAAAGGGCATTGACTGTAAATGAGTGTGTATAATAATAATAATCCTTGCGTTTGACATAGTGCTAGTGATTTTCACGTTTTCTAGACTTCTCAAATCGCTTCACAGAATATACTATAAGGTGAAACACAAAATACTACAGATGCTGGGAATCTGAAACAAAAACAAAAGTTGCTGGGGAAACTCAGCAGGTCAAACAGCATCCATGGAGAGAGGAAAAAGAGTCAACGTTTCGGGTCTACTGTCCTGATGAAGGGTTGTAGACCCAAAACGTTGATTCTTTTTCCTTTTTCTATGGATGCTGTTTGACCTGCTGGGTTTCCCCAGCAACTTTTGTTTTTGATACTATAAAGTGAATTGACTGTAAATTTGTGGGTGAAACGCGGTAGCCAATTGTGCACAGCAACGTCCCCACAAACAATCGTTCATTGAAAATAACCAATTTATTATAGTTTTTTTTGTGGGATGGATTATTATTAGGTGTGTGTGGAGTAAGGAAACTTGCCCAAGGTTTGACCCTGACCTGATGAGTGCTATATGCAGGATGGTTGAGTGACTCAGCCCGCTTACCTTGAGGAAGACGGTTTGGAGTCTGCCACAGAACTGTCCTGAAGCGAAGGAGCCAGACCTGTACAGCACTGTGTGAGCTTTAATCCTCGCGCTTGCCACGCGCTTCTCTCCCACCAACATCCAAACAATCACATCGGGTAAGCTGTTCTGTGGCTGAGAGAGGCCAGAGAAGAGCATCAACAAAACAAACATACACTTGTAAAGATAGTGCCTTTCATGTCAGGAGGAGGTCCCAAGGCGCTGGCGCTAACCCTAAGTCAGTCGGTCAGTCAGCTCCATATAACACCCTCCTTGTTAAAGCTCGCAGATATATGCCGTAGCTCAGTGACTATAGCGCTCGCCTCGCAAGCAAGCGAGACGACCCGCGTTCCATTCCCAGTCAGAATTTTAAACCTTGGACAAGTTTCCTTACACCACTTGGTCGGTATATGTCAGTGTCTGTGGGGGTCTAAAGTGTATGTGTGTGAGTGTGCGTATGTGTGTGTATGCGTATGAGTGTGTGTGTATGCGTATGAGTTGTATGTGAGAGTGTGTGTGTTTCTGTGTATCTGTGTATGTGAGCATGTGTCTGTGAGTGAATATGTGTATATGTGTGTGTGTGAGAGAGAGAGAGAGGTATACACGCCTCTGTTTACCCAGCAGGAAGGAGGAACCCAGTTGTTAGTTGATTGGCGGATCGCTTTTCCAGGGGGGATAATAAACCCTTAAACAATAATAATAATAATAATGTCACTGTATCTACCACAGTTGGTAGGACGTTGGTGTGGAGAGGAGAGGGAATCCGGGCAAATGTCTAACCTCTTCAGCAATGGAGGTCAGAGCTTCGATCCACTCCTCGACTTGGGGCAGAGAGCCCTGAACATTGTCGCTCTCTTCCTTCAGTCTCTTGGCCGCTCGGCGAAGCCGTCTGATCACGGCCGACCGGAGCTGGTGTAGGTGGTGATCCAGCACGGTGACATGGGGCAGGGACTGAAGCTCCGGCAGGGGGCGGCTGGAGAGAGTGTGAGGCAGAGGGGGAGAGAGGGAGAGAGATCACCGGGCGGAGAGAGAGGGAGAGGAGGAGATAGAGGCGGAGAGAGAAACAGGAAGGGAAAGGGAGAAAGAGGGGGAGAGGGGGAAAGGGGGAGAGAGAGAGATGGAGATAGAGGCAGAGAGGGAGACAGAAAGGGAGAGGGAGAGAGAGAGAGGGAGAGCACAAGAGAGGGGGAGAGGGATTGAGAGAGAGAGAGGTGGGGGGCGGGGAGATAGAGGGAGAGAGAGAGAGGGACATAGAGGGAGAGACAGCCAGATAGAGTTACAATCATGTCAGAACACCAACAACAATGCATTATATTTAATGTCTTTCACATCCCAAGGAGCTGGACAGTCAGGGATCTGAGCTGTGGGTGAGATCAGTATGGGGTGACTGAAGGCAAGGTCGAAGAAGAGGATCTTGAGATGGGTCTTGAAGGAGGCCAGGGAGGGAGGGAGGTGGAGGGATTGCGGGATTGAGTTCCAGAGGTTGGGGGCAGAGTGGCCAAAAGCTCGCCTGCCAATGGTGGGGCGGGTGGGTAGGGCAGACAGGAGGCCAAAGGCCCCAGAGGGGGCAGCAAGTTGGTAAGGATCCAATTCACGATCCTGGTCCTCACATTTAAAGCCCTCCACAACCTCACCCCCCCTCACCCTACATCCATGACTTCCTATCCCCTTACCAACCTGCCCGTCCCTCCCTCCGCTCAGCATACTCTGGCCTGCTCCACGTCCCCCCACCCGCCCGACCATTGGCTGGCGAACCCTTAGCCACTCTACCCCCAACCTTTGGAACTCCATCCCGAAGTCACTTCACCTCGCCCTCTCCCTGGCCTCCTTCAAGTCTTGCCTCAAGGCTCTCTTCTCCAATGGTCCCATCGGCAACTCCTAATCCCCCCCTTCTGTCCCCACCCTGTCCCCAACTCAGGTCTGAAGCAGTGACTGTCCAGCCTGACGTAAAGGCTCTGTCTGTACAAGTGTCATTTTGTTGATGTTGTTGAGGAGTTGCAGCAATAGTACCAATAAGTAATAACAGTAATAATAAGCCTTAAATTAGAACTAAATCATACAGAGCGACTGCCCGCCAAACTAAGGCACACCAGCCACCCACACACACTCAGTGTCACTGTGGGTGGGAGTATCCAATAACAACAACAACAATTTACATTTATAGAGCGCCTTTCACGTCGGGAGGACGTCCCAAGGCGCTGCACAGGAGGCGTGTGACCCGAGCTAGGAGGGGAGTGTTTGGGAAGGGGTGAAACACGAAGGGGAGGTAAAAGAGTTCGGGGTGGAACAAAAGGCACGATCCATGTGACAAACTGTATGAGAGTGTGTATTTGTGTATGTGAATGTCTGCAAGTGTGTGTGAATGTGAGAGTATGTGTGAGTGCGTGTAAATGTTTGTGAGTGTGTGTAAATGTTTGTGTGTATAAGTGTTTGAGTGTGGGAGTTTGTGAGTATGCATGGATGAATGTGAAAGTGTGTGTGAGTGTGCGAGTGAGAGGGAATGTGTATGAGTGTGTGTGTGAGAGTGTGTGAGTGTGAGAATGTGTGAGTTGCTGACCTGCAATCTTTGATCAATCCATCAATCATCTTTGTCCTCAATGCAGCCATATTCTCAGCAGACGTTGAGGTCAGTTTCACCTCCTCAAAGTTCCTTTTCTTTTGAAAAAACAAGAACAATTATGACATATTTTATCAATGTATGTGTATAGTGGTGGGGGTGCAATTGAGTATGAGTGTGGAAGTAGAGTATGTGTGTGTATGCATGTGAGGATAAGTGTATGTGTGAGAGAGTAGTAGAGAGGGAGTATTTGTGGAGGGGGAGTGCATGTGAAGGTGTGCGTCTGCCTGTTTGGGGTGGTGGGTGAGTGAGGGTGTTTGTGTGTAAGGATGTGTCTGTGTATATGGGGGTGAGTGTGTGTTTGTGTGCAAGTGTGTGAGTGAATGTGTGTATGCGAGTGTGTATGTGTGTGCACAAGTGTGTGAGAGTGTGTGTGTGGAGGCAGCCACTCACCAGTCGCTGAGTGATTTTGAGGAGGATGTTGAGGGTCTCGAGTCGATGTGTGATGTTCTCCCAGCAGGAGGTGACTGCGGTGACTGGTTTAATACCATTCCACGGCAGGTAATAATACACATTCCCTGGACACAAGCCAGAACTGTCACCCTCTCTGTTCCTCACCCCCCACCCTCCACTCCCACCCCCCTGCTCTCTGCTCCCACCCTGCACAACATTCCCAACTGGCTGCCACAAAACACACAGTCACTTCACTTTACCATATGGCTGCAAAGCGCTTTGAGAAGTCTCGAAGATGTGGGTCGGGCGCTTTCTCAAATGCAAGGATTATTATCATTATTATTAGGGGATAGAGAGCCATGTACTGTGTGTGTGAGACAGTTTGGGGTAATGTGTGTGTGTGTGTGTGTGAGAGAGACAGTCTAGGTGTTTTGTGTATGGGTGTGTCTATGTGTGACAGTCTAGGTCTGTGTGTGTCTGTGTGTGACAGCTTCGGTATTTTGTGTCTGTGTGCGCGCGCGTGCGCATGGTGACTCTTGTGTGAGTGAGAGTGTATGTCTGTATTTGTGTGTGAGGATATGTGCCTGTGCATTGGGGGTGAGTGTGTATATGTGCATTTTTGTGTGAATGAGTGTGCGAGTGTCTATGGTGTGTGACAGAATAGGTGTGTGGATGTGAGATGACTGTGTGTGTGTGAGAGACAGTCTGGATGTTTTGTGTGTCTGTGTGTCCGTGCTCAGTGACTCAGTGTATGTGTGTTTGTGCTGTGTAACACCAGTCTATGTCTGTGTGGATGTGTGGTGACTCACAGTGTATGTGTGTGTGTTTATGTGCGTGCACTCACTGACTCACCATCATACATGGCGCGGCTGTATTGCGTGGTGGAGGCGTGTAGCTTACAGGATGTGTCATACTTGTTGCCATAGTTGCCGATGCTGACCTCAAACTGCACAGGTTCCCGCACCTCCTGCATTTGTGTTGCCGAGTAAAACACCACACACACACTGAACCTCCGGGAATGCAGGAACCGCTGGGAGATATCACCATCACAATCACCATCAGATAACAATCACCACCACAATCAACAACAACAATAAAATTACATTTAGAGAGAGCCTTTCATGTCGGGAGGACGTCCCAAGGCGCTGAACAATCAGGTCAGGACCCAAGCAGGGGTGGGGGGGGAGGGTCGGTGTAGGGGAAAGGAGAGTAGAAGAAGGGGAAGAGTTAAGAGGGGAGCAGAACTAACGGTCAAAGAGGAAAGTCTTGAGACCGGTTTTGAAGGAGGAAAGGGAGGAAGTAAGGCAAAGGGATTGTGGGATGGAGTTCCACAGTGTGGGAGCAGAGAGGCTGAAAGCCCGGCCACCAAAGGGGCGGTTAGGGCGGTGGACGCGGAACAGGCCAGAGTCTGCTGAACGGAGGGGACGGGCGGCTGATAGGGAGAAAGCAGGTCGGAGATAGGCGGGGGCAAGGCCGTGAATGGCCTTGAAGGTGAGGACGAGGATCTCGAATCTTGAATCACAATCACACCACAATACCAACAATGGTGACAACAACCACAATAACAGCAACAACGACAACCCAAATGACAACAGCAACAACAATGATAACAGCAACACTAAGAACAACAGAAACAATAACAACAAAATTACATTTATAGAGCTCCTTTCATGTGGGGAGGACATCCCAAGGCGTTGAACATTCAGGTCAGGGCCCGACCAAGGGAGAGGGGCAGGGTAGGGGTGGGGTAGGGTGCGAGAGAGTTAGAAAGCACGATCGATGATGACGGTCTTGAGACCAGCCTTGAAGGAGGTGAGGGAGGGAGCGAGGTGAAGGGACTGAGGGATGGAGTTCCAGATAGAGTGGGATGGAGTGTGGGGGCAGAGAGGCTGAAAGCCTGTCATGATGGTAGTACGGGTCGGGCAGGCTGGAGCCAGCTGAATGGAGAAACGGGGAGGTTCATAGGGAGACAGCAATTCGGAGAGGTTTGGGAGGGCCGGGTGGGTGGGGGCAAGACCATGATTGGCCTTGAAGTTGAGGATGAGGATCTTGAATTCTATCCTCTGGGGGATGGGTGAGCCAATGGAGCCGGGCGAGGGTGGGGGAGATGTGGTCGCGGAGGTGTGCGGGTGAGGACATGAGCTGCAGCTTGTGAAGGGAAGAACCAGGAAGGCCAATGAGGAGGGAGTTTCCATGATGTGACGAATGCGTGGACAAGGGTTTGGGCAGCCTGAGGGTTGAGGCAGTGGCAGAGTCAGACGATGTTGCGAAGGTGGTGGAAGGCAGTACTGGTCATGGCATGGATGTGGGGGAGGAAGGACAGTTCAGGGTCAAACAATATGCCCAGATTCCTGACTGGCTTAGAGAGGTGGAGAGTACAGCCTTGGATGCTGATGGTGTCAGCGCCTGAGGTGTGGAGGCGCTGACACAAGCCAATCAGGAGGGCCTCAATCGTGCGGATATTCAGCTGGAGAAAGTGGTTTATCGTCCAGGACTCAATCTCAAACAGACACGCATTCAGGACACTGGTATTCCTGGAGTTGATGTTGAAAGTGGAAAGGTTTGGTGTCTTCCGCATATATGTGGACATTTACCCCATGTCTGCGGATGATGTCACCATGTAGAGTGTGAAGAGGAGGGGACCAAGGACAGAGCCCTGAGGAATGCCTCAAGAGACAGTGCGGGAGCTGCCGGTGACACAAAGTGGAGGCGGTGTGAAAGGTAGGACTGGAACCAGTCGAGGACAAGACCTTGAAGGTTGAGGTGGGAGGAGAGGCAGTGGAGGAGGATTGTGTGGTCCACGGTGTCAAACGCGGCAGATAGGTCAAGGAGGACGAGGAGGCAAAGGGAGCCCTGGTCACAGATGGTCAGGATATCATTAGTGACCTTAATCGGGGCAATTTCTATGCTGTTGACAGCGAGGAAACCTGTTTGGAGGGGCTCGGGGAGGGAGTGGGGTGAAAGAAAGAAGTGAAGCTGGGAGGCAATGACTCTTTCAAGTTTCTCTTTGACAGGAAGGGGAGGTTGGAGATCGGTCAGTAGCTTGAGAGCTGTGACTCACCAAGGGAAAGTTTCTTGAGGATGGAGGTAATGGTGGCTGTTTTGAATGGGAACGATGCCGGATGAAAGTCAAGTAGTGGAGCAAAGAGGTGTATGTGGGAGGTAAGGAGAGGAGTGAGGATGGGGTCCAGGGAGCAGGTGGTGGGGAGTGGGGATGTGATCCAGGGAGCTCCCTGGGGAGCAGGCCCTCACCTAGGGAGACAAATTTGAAGATGTGGAATGAGGGTGGGTAGGAGTCGGAGTGTGGCAGGGGAGGTGCGGAAGAGAGGGTGGAAGTTGGGCGGGCGATAGCTGAGCGGATTCCCTCAATTTTGGATTCTACAAAATCCAGCATGTCCTCTCAGTGGGAGTTGGAGGAGAGGATCTGTAAGGCGAGGCGAGGTGGGAGGAGGAGCTAGTTGGTTGTGGAGAATAGAAGTTTGGGGTTGTCCTTCACCTCCAGGATTAACCTGGAGTACATGTGTGATTTGACGGAGGCCACAGCAGAGCAGTAGGTTTTGATTTGGTCCAGCCAGATGTGTTAGACTAGATTTGAGCCAGCTGCGTTCAGCAGCCCCCCCACTGCACCTGGCCCTTGAGCACAGGTGGCTGGTGAACCAGAGTGAGGTTTGAGAGTAGGAGGTGATATGGCATGTGAGAGGGGCAAGGGCATCGAGTGTTGTGGAGAGGGTGTTGTGGAGGAGAGTGAGTGCGGAGGACTGGTCGGTGCGGGAAGTGGGCCAGCGTGGGAGGAGTTCAGAGGAATCCAAGGCAGCCGAGAGGGATTGTGGGGAGAGCTTCCAACTATGGTAGAGGATGGTGGTAGGTTAGGAGGCAGTGGGGAGAGATAGAGGAGTTGAAAGAGATTAAATAGTGGTCAGACATGGCCTTGTCAGTGATGGTGACATCTGAGACACTGAGCACCAGGTCAAGTGGGTGGCCATGAATGTGCGTGGAGAAATGGATGTGGAGGGAAAGCTTGAGAGAGGAGAGGAAGCAGGAGAAGTCCGAGGAGGTGGAGCAAGATAGGATGAAATGGAGGTTGAAATCGCGGAGGATGCTGAGGCGATTGGAGAGGGATGCTGAGGCAGAGGGATGCCAGGAGGGTGGAGATGTCGGAGATGAAGGTGGGGGAGAATTTGGGGGGTCGGTAAAGAAGGAGAATTTTGAGGGAGAGATGGGAGGGATGGCAGAGGGTGAGGTGTTCAAAAGGGGGGAAAGAACCAGAGTAGAGGGATAGGGAAAGTTGGTGCCCTGGAGATGAAGGCCATGCACCGCCATGGCGGTTGCGACGTAGGGCATAGTGAGAGATATAGCCAGGTGGTGTGGCCTCTGTGAGGGGTATGGGGTGATCCAGGTTTCCGTGAGGGCTACGATATCAACGTTCTCATTGAGGATGAGATAGTTGACGTTAACGGGTCTTGATGCAGAACAAGTGGACATTTTGGTGACCGATACAGGAGGAACAACAACAACAACAACAAATTACATTTAAAGAGCACCTTTCACATCGGGAGGACGTCCCAAGGCGCTGCAAAGGGAACAGTTGGCAGAGGGATGTGTGGGATGGGAAGGGGAACTGGATGGGTTGGCAAAGAGGATGGGGATGTGGATGAGGGAAGAGAGGTAACTTCTGGGTTCAGTGTAGCTGGCAGCGGTGATGGGAATGGGGCAGTCAGTGTGGCTGCTGCTGGACAGCCAATGTGAAGTTCCATGATGGAGGATTCCCAAGCTGGACCAGAGAGAGGCTGTAGGGTGGTCGAGTAGCGACAGGAGGCGAGAAGGTTGGAGAGGGGAGGGAGGGAGGGAGGGAGGGAGGGAGGGAGGGATGGCCGGCCAGCTGGGGCCCTCTGGGGCAGCAGCCATAATGCGCTCACTGAGACATGAGATGGCGGATTAGTGCGACATGGGCAGGCTGCAGGGGAGGAGGCTAGAGGTGGTAGAGGTAGATGGTAGATAGGGGCAGCACACAACAACAACAACAACAACAACAACAGCAACAACTCTCTAGTTGTACCTGGACAGCAGTGCAGTCCCCGGGTGGGAGGTTATCCAGTTTCTTCTCCGGCAGCTCGTCCGTCTCCGTGATCAACTCCACCAGGATCCGGCCACAGTAGGACACTCCCTCACCCTGAACACACAGACAGTAACACATCCACCCACACTCACCCTGAACACACCCGCTCGCACTCACCCTAACACACCCACCCACACATGCCCACACTCACCCTGAACACACCCACTCACACTCTCCCTAACACACCCACCCACACTCTCCCTAACACACCCGCCCACACACTCCCTAACACATCCGCTCACACTCTCCCTAACACACCCACCCACACTCTCCCTAACACACACGCTCACACACACCCTGAACACACGGACAGTAATAAATCCACTCACACTTGACCTGACACAGTAACACACCTGCTCACACTCTCCTGACACAAGGCAACTCCACATTTAATACACAATCATACAAGCATTCACAACCACACAGCTGCTACCGCCCAAATATACACACCCTCAAGAACTCACACTCCTCTTACACACACACTCTTACGCACAATCTCACACATAGCCATGCACACAACCACACAAGGTTCTAGGACCCATCTCACAGGAGCGAGAGAGGGAAAGGGGGAGAAAGAGACAGTGATAGAAAAAGAGAAGGGGATGATCAGAGATTAGGAGGGCCTGGTGTTGGGAGGACAGTGTCTACCTTGCCTGTGTTCAGCTCATCATATTTCTCACCCCGGTCACTACTGTCCCTGGGGCTGCCATAAAGGTTCAGGAAACAGGGTCCAAAAGCGGGAAGAAATCCCATCGTCTCCTCCCCTGGTGTCAGAGCACAGGAAGCCGGTTACAACAGGAAATCGGCCATCTTTACAACAGGAAGTCAGTCATCTTTAAAACAGGGCGTCGTTGCTTAAGAGTTTCCAAACCCAATTGAGAATTCCCTGCCTCCCACCTACACATGGAAACCCCAGAGATAGATTGTTGGGATGGATGGACCCCACTCTCTGACCTTCCACCCCTGTTCCAGTTGACGAGATCTTTGAGATGCTCAGTTTTGCGGTTCCCAGTGCATTGTACTTGCTGCCTTTACTCCTGCAATAAACCAGACCCAGACCATTAGACACCTGATCACCTCACCTGGACACCACTCACTCCACTGGTACCATCTTTCACCATAATAACCTTGTATTTTATACAGGGCCTTTATCATGTCTTCCAAATATTGCAAAGCACATTACAGATCTACCATCAAGTGCAGTGACTGTATATTTGTGGGCGAAACTCAGCAGCCAATTGCGCACGGCAGCGAACCCACAAACAGTCGTGGCTTGAGTGAGCAAGTTTTATTGTTGTTGCTGTAGTTTTTTGCAGGGGTTAGACTGGGGGTTTGTTGGACACGACACAATTTATGCAGAGAATTGTAAGTGAATCAGGGACATACATACCGGTCTCGCACCGTGAGATGAATATTCTCACACAAGGACGGGAACTGTGAGAGAGAGAGAGAGTGAGAGACGGAGGGATGGAGGTTATGAGTAGGGAAATAGAGAGAGAGATACGTTAGACGACTGGCCGTACAACCTGTGTATTTGTGGTGATAAGAATAATTGCACTTCAACCCCACACATCCAACCTCACAACCAGCACACCTATATTACTACCCCCAACCCCACTCTCCCCTCCTGTCATCCCTCTCATACACTCTGCAGAGCTCTGTGTGTGGTGAGGGGTACAATTGCTGAGGTGGTGAGGTATTTGGGTACTGGTGGCTGGGGTTAGAGTTTAAGGCTGGAGGGTCGGGCAGTGAGTTGGGGTTGAGGCTGGTTGTTAGTTCAGTAATTGAGTGTAAATTGTCTCCAATGTGAGTGAGCCCCAGTGACAGCTGATTTCTTACCCGGCTCTTGAGGTTAATGACTTGATTCCACTCGGGGTTAATTTGATTCTCAATGACTTTTGTGGCGATCTGATAGCAGAGAACAGAGCAAGTTCCCATCTGGCCATATATGCATCTCTCCAAGTATGTTCCCATCTCATCTATCCATCTCGTCCGTCCGGTCCATCTTGTCCGTCCATCCATCCCGTCCCGTCCGTCCGTTCCGTCCGTCCAGTCTGTCAGTCCGTCCGTCCCGTCCGTCCCATCTACCCGTCCCGTCCGTTCCTTCCCGTCCGTCCCGTCTGTCCCGTCCATCTCGCCCGTCCGTCCCGTCCCGTCCCTCCGTCCGTCCGTCCGTCCGTCCGTCCGTCCCGTCCCGTCCTGTCCATCCATCCATCCATCCATCGACATCAATCAAAAAAGGGTTAGGGGGCAACGTGAGGGGATTAATCAACAACAATAAACAACAAAAGCAGTAACAATAACAATCAGCCCAGTAACCGCTCCGTGTCCTTGCCCAAACGTTTGACACACACAGAAACCCGTCACCGTGATCAGCTGGGCGTCAGAAGCGTCTGTGTGGGTGTGTAGTAAGCAAACTTGCCCTATATTTTGCACGGCCCTGGAATCAAACACAGGTCCTCCTGCTTGTGAGGCGAGCTCCAGGCTTCTCTGAGATGCTCCTTTTTATCACTCACCTTATTGCCAGCAAAACTGACTTCCACAAAGGAATCCACACTGTCCTTTCTCTCAGTCTCTGATCCTAAGAATTGTTTCAGATTTGTCATCATTTTCTTCTCCACTGAGGAACAAGAGGAGTGTGTCTCTGTCTGTATTATTGTCTCTCTCTCTCTGTGTGTCAATGCCTTTCTCTGTCTCTGTCCATCACTGTGTCTCTCTCTGTTACTATGTGTGTGAGTGTGTCTCTCTCTGAGTTTCTCTGTTTGTGTCTATGTGTGTGAGGCTCTCTCTGTGAGTCTCTGTGTGTGTCTATGACTCACACTGTGAGTCTGTATGTAGGTCTGAATCTCTCAGTGTCTGAATCTCTTTCTGTGTGTGAGTCTGTATGTGATGGAGAGTGTGAGGGAGTGAGACTCACTATGTAAGATGTCCTCTGCTCTGTAGATCTTGATGATGAAGGTGACCCAGCGAGAGTGGATGCCGGCCGGCTGTAGCAGGTTACTCTCCACATCATCCTCTTCCTCAGTTCCTTTCTTGTCAATCTGATACAGGCAAGTCATCCGTCCGTCACTCTCCCTCTCTCCCTCACACACACACAGTCTCTTAGTGTGTGTGTTACTATCAACGGCACCACTCCATCACAGCCCTGACTCATCAGCAGGACCTGGAAGGGTAGCTCACTACAGCTCCTGTTAACCCTCCAGCCAAAGAAATAACTACCGGTAACTAACCAACCAACTAATTAACTGACTGAATGGTGGGCAAGGTGGTACTAGCTGGCCACTAGCTGGCCAGACAGTGATATCAATGGCCAAGCTATTGTGTGGGTTTAGCTGGTTAGACTCCAGTAGTTACCCCAACACACACTCTGGGCTCCCCCCCACCCCCCCAACACACACTACGGGCTCCCCCTCCCCCCCGCATCCGCCCCATCGGCTCTTGTCATCCGGCACCTAATCCTCTCCGGAACTGACTCTGGGAAGAAAGTTTGCATTCCATTCCAATACACAGGACTTTCCAAATGTGTAGGTGGAACTTTTGGTTTCATTTGGAAACTATTGATCACGGTGACAGGTTTCCGTGTGTGTCAGACAGACACCCGGCTGGTCACGATGACGGGTGACAAGGTAATCAATTTCAGTTTCTCTTACCGGCACCTTGTCTCCAGCTCCGAGCACGATGATGCTGACCTTGAGGTAGCCCTTCGCCAACGTATTGACCTCATTTGGCTCATACAACAACAACCACTTCCTCAGCACCGCATGACCTGTCCACAGACACTATCATTGATTAGAATTTGGCACACGGCAACAATTATTATTGGGGGGAGTGGGAGTGGGGAGAGGGGGTTCTTCTCAGGGCTAAACATTCTTCAAGGTAACCTGCTTGACGTTGGAACATCAGAATTAAGTAAACCGCTTGTGAGGGTCTCTAGTCCCCGGTTCCTGAGCCAGGCTGAGGGTCACAGTATATCCTGAGCTCCCACTGGAGCTGACAGCACTGCTCCCTCCCAGCCATTAGGGCAGGGAATCCTCCCACTACAGCTCCTGTTAACCCTGCAGCCAAAGCCAGAGACAATTTTTGGATGTTTCAGTCAACTCAACAATTCAATTTCTAGTCACCCAGCTCCTCCTCCTCCTCCTCTACTCACTGCTGGCTGAAGGTCATCAATCAGTCCCTCTCCTCTGGATCAGTCCCTGTCCCCCTGAAAACTGCTGTCATCAGCCCCCTCCTCAAAAAACCTTCCCAAGATCCCTCAAATCCTAGCCAATACCGCTCTATGTCAAACCTGTTCTTCATTGCAAATGTCCTAGAACACGTTGTTGCCAACCAACTCCGCACACCTCTCCTCTCACTCCCCCTTCGAACCCCTCCAGTCTGGTTTCCGCCCTGCCCACAGTACAGAGGCTGCACTTGCGAAAATCACAAACGATGTCCTCTCTATCTCTGACCAGGGCTCCCTCTGCCTCCTTGTCCTTCTGGACCTCTCAGCCACGTTCGACACAGTCGACTACGTCATCCTCCTCCACCGCCTGTTTTCCGTCATCCACCTCAGTGGGACCACACTCGCCTGGTTCGAGTCCTACCTCATAAACCGCCAGCAGTACATCTCCATAAACGGCTTTTCCTCCCACTCTCACCTGGTTACCTGTGGGGTACCCCAGGGATACATCCTTGGCCCCCTCCTCTTCATCATCTATATGCTCCCTCTTGTCATCCACAGACATGGGGTACATTTCCACATGTATACTGATGACACACAACTCTATTTTTCCACCTCACTTTGCAACCCCCAGTCCCCTGATGTTCTGTCAGCCAGCCAGTCAGACATCAGGGTTGGATGAGCACAAATTTCCTTCACCTAAATGTTGACAAGACGGAAACCATACTGTTTAGCTCTCGTCAATGTCTTCACACAGTTCTCACCTCCTCCACCTTCCCCTAAAACTCCCCAAACCCGTACGCAACTTAGGCATCATCAGGTTCGACTCCCAATTATCCTTCCCCTATTCCCTGATGACCCCAGCTCTTGCCAGACTGCACTGGCTCCCTGTCTCAGAGAGGATCGATTTCCAGATCCTTATGCTTGTATGTAAATCCCTCCACTCCTCTGCACCTCCTCCCTCTCTGACCTCCTCTTTCCCCAGCACCCATTGCCTCCCACTTGTCCCCCAAATCCTCCGCTCCATCATCGGCAGCTGTGCCTTCAACCACTACGCCCCAAGGCTCTAGAACTCCCGCCCTCACTCCCTTCGCCTCACCTCCTCCTTTCTTATTTTCAGGTCTCGGCAAAAGACCATGCTTTTGGTCATCTTCTTTCCTCTCCCCCTGGCTTGGCCCCGGGATCCATTATTGGGAAACTCTCTGAGAAGCTATTCGGGGTGGAGGGCGCTATATAAATCCACGTTTTTGTTGTTTACCTGTTTGTGTGTGTGTGTATGTGTGTGTGAGTGACTGTATATATGTTTGTGTGTGCATGCATGTGTGTGAGTGTGACTGTATAAGTGTGTAAGATTCTGTGTATCTGTGTGTGACTGTGTGTACGCACACCTGTTGTTGTATGAGCCCACATGTACCTGGCTGATCATACACTGTACCGATGTCCAGCTGAAATTGGGAAGAAATGGGACAGCTCAGTTTTTATTAAACTCGTATGTGTTCTCCACCCAGTGACTGTCAGGGTAACAGTTACCCGAGGTTTATAATAATTACAATCCACGCAGACACAATAATCCTTACATTAGATATTGCACCTCATCGCTCCGTTAACGCAGCTCAAACACTTCAGTGGGCTTTAGTAATAAGTAATATATAGTAATAAATAATTATATCAAATGGATATAATAATAATATTATAATAATCCTTGCATTTTATACAGCGCTTTATCACGTCTTCGAAAGCGTTTCATGGGATACATTGTAAAATGTAGTGACTGGTTTTTTGGGGCGAACACTACAAACACGTGGGACATGGATGATGGATTTTATCTGGTGGGGGGATTGTTACCCAGTCGCCGAGAGAGAGGGTGAGAGAGAGAGAGAGAGAGAGAGAGAGAGAGAGAAACTTCCTTCTCTTTCCCGACAGTTCAGCGGGAGATTTTTAACATTTGCCTGAGCAGGGCTCAGATGGGGAATGAGTGAGGTTTAACATGCCATTGAAGGATAACCACATTGGAATAGAAGAACAGAGTAAAAACAGGGATTGGGATTCTGGGGGTGAGGGAGGAGGTGGGGGGAGGGGGAAGAGCCGGGAAACACTCACCTTGAAAATACCCAGGATGGAATCAGCACGGAGTGAGTGGGAGTTTAAAACCTTTAACACAAAAGGAAAGAACCGTTTATTTTTTTATCTGATTATACAAAGAGAGTTTTCCTATTCAATCTGTAACAATAATAATAATCATCATCATAATAATAATCTTTGCATTTGATACAGCGCCTTATCATGTTTTTGTGACATCTCAAAGCGCTTCACAGGACACTCTGTAAAGTGTAGTGACTGTACACTATGTGGACAAAACGCGGCAGCCAATTACAAACTCCAGTGTCCCACAAATTGTCGTGCATCCATTTTTTGTGGGGTTTAAGGGATTATTACCCCTGGAACAGCAATGGGCATTGTGTGAATTTAACGTTTTTTCATCATAAACAGTGCTCACTTACCTGAATGTGGATAATTTCACTGAAGATTTCCGAGGGCAGCCCGTGGAAATTCTGGAAAAAAATCTGCACAAAAAGAGTTTTTATTTATATTTACATCAGGTGGCGGAGAGGGTATGACAGGAAGTGCCCTGAAAATTATTTTAAATTAATAGTATTCCTTGCATTTGATATGGCATTTTATCACATCTATGAGACGTCTCAAAACAATATGTGATAGAAAGGGTGAGGTAGAGGGACTTCGAGAGGGAGTTCCAGAGAGTGTGTGTGGCGGGGTGTGGGCAATATCAACTGAAAGCCCAAAGCTGATGGGGGGACGTGTAGCAGGCTGGAGCTAGCTGAGTGGAGGGAGAGGACGGGACTGCTATATGGGGCTTGCAGGTCACGGAGGAGCAAAGCTGAAGAGGACACAGTTTGAGGAGATCACAGTTTGAGGAGATCAAAGACTTTGAGGTCTTGACTCCAACTCCCAGATTAGGTCCACCATCATGGTGGCCCTAAAAGAGATTTAAAGCAAAAAATGTTTTATTTGAGACATTCCTTTCCACACCAAGGATGTTTCTGTTGTTCCAATTGATTGTTGATGCTTATCTCACTGTTTTTGAATCAGGAGCATAGAAAATAGCCGCCAGCCCCACCCTCACCTCTTCGAAGTAAGGATTGTTTCCTCGCTTGACCCGAGTTCTGAAAACGGCCTCACCAATGTACACCTTCACTACCGGCCTGATGTCAGCTCCCTGCAGCTGACGACCTTCCACAATCCTGACCCGGACCTGCGGAGAGAGAGTTTCTTCTCATTGCCAACTTCCTCTCTCCCTCACTCTTTCCCTCTCTCTCTCCCTCTCCCTCGCAGGTCTTTTCGTCCAACTTCCACTGCGAGGAGATGCTGGATTTCCTTGAGTCTCAAATCAAGGGAATCCACTCTGAGGTCCCTCCAACTTCCACCCCCTCTCCAACTCCTCCCCCCCACATCCATCTCCTACCCAACCCTCCTTCCACACCTTCGATCCCATCTCCCTATCCTCCTTCACAAAAACCATCTCCTCCATGAACCACCTGCTCCCTAGTCCCTGTCCCCACTCCTCTCCTTACCACCCAGCTCCACCTTCTAGCCCCACTAATCAATGATACCATTAACCTGTCCCTTTCATCTAGCACCGTCCCCACTCCCCACAAAACTGCCACTAACTCCCATCCTAAAGAAACCTTCCCTCGATGTGTCACAGCTTTCAAGCTACCGGCCCATCTCCAACCTCCCTTTCCTGTCCAAGGTCCTCAAAAGAGTGATTGTCCATCAGCTCTGCTCTTTCCTCTCAACCCACTCTCTTTGAACCCCTTCAATCGGGTTTCCGTGCTGCCCACAGCACGGAATCTGCTCTGGTCAAGGTCACAAATGACATCATGACCATCTGTAACTTAGGACTCCCTCTGCCTCCTCAACATCCTCAATCTATCCGCCGCCTTTGACACCGTAGACCACGCAATCCTCCTCCACCGCCTCTCCTCCCATCTCAACCTTCAAGGCTCTGTCCTTGATTAGTTCCAGTCATACCTCTCACACCACCTTCACTTTGTCTCCTCCAACAGCTTTCCTCCAGCTCTCGCACAGTCACATGTGGCGTTCATCAGGGCTCTGTCTTTGGCCCCCTGCTCTACACCCTCTACACTCTCCCCCTGGGTGACATAATTTCCACGTATATGCGGATGACACCCAACTCTACCTCTCTGCGTCCACCCTCGACTCCAGGACTATTTGCGTTCTGACTGCATGTCTGTCCAACATTGAGTCATGGACGAGGGCAAATTTCCTCCAACTTAAACAAGATGACAAGATGGATGCCCTCCTGATCGGCTCACGTCAGCACCTTCGCACCTCAGGCGCTGACAACAAAAGCGTTCAAGGCTGCTCTCTCCACCTCTCGAAGCCAATTAGGAACTTGGGCATCTTGTTTGTCCCCGAAATGTCCTTCCTCCCTGATATCCATCCATGACTGGTATAGCCTTCCACCAACTCTGTAACATTCCCAGACTCCGCCACTATCTCACCCCCCCATGCTGCCGAAACACTTCCTGTAGTCGAGCCTAGCACATCTAGGCTCGACTACGGGAACTCTCTCCTCAACAGCCTTCCCAGCTCCTCCCTTCACAAGCTGCAGATTATTCAGAACTCTGCAGCTCATGTACTCTCCTGCACTAGGCTCTGCGACCACATCACTCCCACCCTCGCCCGTCTCCACTGACTCCCCGTCACCCAGAGGATTGAATTCAAGATCATTGTCCTTTCAAGGCCATTCATGGCCTTGCCCCCACCTATCTCTCTGACCTGCTATCTCCCTATCAGCCTGCTCAAACCCTCCGTTCATCAGGCTCTGGCCTGCTTCACATCCACCCATCCTAACTGCCCCACCATCGGTGGCCGGGCTTTCGGTCTCTGAGAACTCCATCCCGCAGTCCCTTCGCCTCGCTTCCCCTCTTTCCTCCTTCTGGGCCGGTTTCAAGTCCTTCCTCTTCGACTGTGCCTTCTGCTCCCCTCCTAACTCTTCCCCCTCTCCTACTCTCCTTCCCCTTCCCCCTACCCTGACTCTTCCCGCATGCTCGGATCCTGATCTAACTGTTTAGTGCCTTGGGATGTCCTCCCAACATGAAAGACACTCTATAAATGTAATTTTGTTGTTGTTTCTACCACACTCCATTTCTCGCTCACTCCCTCTCTCCCTCACTCTCTGTCTCTCTCCCACATTCTCTCACTCCTCTCCCTCATTCCTACTCTCCCTCATTCCCTCTCTACCTCATCCTTCACTCTCTCACTCCCTCACCCATCTCCTCATTCCCTCCCTAATCCCATTCATCACCCCCTCACTTCCTCACCCCCTCACTCCCTCTCTCCCTCACTGTCTCACCCCCTCACTCATCATCTCTATCAGGGCAGGTGGATATGGTTGGTTACTATGGTGATGTTGGTAGTGTGTGTTTCTGATGATGGTGTAACCCTGGTGACAGTGATGGTGTGTGGTTACCCTGGCGATGGTGTGTGTAGTTACCCTGGTGATGGTGTGTGTAGTTACCCTGTCGATGGTGTGTGTGGTTACCCTGGCGATAGTGTGTGTGGTTACCGGGGTGACGGTGACAGGGTGTGGGGTTACCCTGGTGATGGATGGTGGCTGTACCTGGAAGTCCTGAGGCTTGTCGGAGAGTATGCGGGACAGTTTGGAGACTTTCCTGCCGGTTTCTCGATCTGGAGCCATGACCAAGTCTGGTGTGAGTGGCAACGGGCTCTCATCTTCACTCACTGACCCCCTCTCCCTCTCCCGGCCTACAGCAACGGAGACACTAATTACACCAGAATCCCCTCAATCTACTCTCATCACCATCACCATCCAATAGTTGATGGACCTTATCTCCCCCTTCCTTCCCCGCCATACCACACCGCAACCCACCACAGGACAGGGATTGTGGATGGTGGAGAAGGTCTAAAGGGTTTTCTGGAGCTTCATAAGTTAGTTACTTATTTGCTGATAACAAACAACAACAACTTGCATTTATATATTCATCGCAAAAAAATTAATATATAAATTATACATTCATCGCAATCAACACTTGGGGATGGAGGGAAACCTGGGAGTTTAGCGATTGCTGGACAGAAAGAGACCAAAATCTATCTAGTTAGCCTGCTTCGATCCTGGGCGATACCAATGGCCAAGCTATCTGTGGGTTTAGCTGGTTAGACTCCATCATCACTTCCACAATCCTTCTTCCCCGTCTTTCCTTCCTCCCTCTCATCCACCATCACCGCAATGAAGCCCACCACCTGCTGCCTCGACCCCCTTCCCACCAACTTATTGGTCAGCCAGCTCCCCCTCCTCTGCCCACTGCTGGCTGACATTGTCAATCAGTCCCTCTCCACAGGATCAGTCCCTGCCTCCCCTCAAAACTGCCGTCATTACCCTCCTCCTCAAAAAACCTAACCTAAATCTTTCTAACCCTAGCCACTATCACTCCATTTCTAACGTACCATTCCTTTCCAAAGTACTTGAATGCATTGTTGCCAAGCAACTCCGTGCCCACCTCTCCTCCCACTCCCTAAAACTCTCCAAACCTGTGCGCAGACTTAGTGTCAGGTTCGACCCCCCAACTGTCTTTCCTGCCACACATCCAGTCCCTCACCAGCACCGCTTTTTTCCACCTGCGACGGATTGCCCGTCTCTGGCAAAAGCCGCTGAATTCCTGGTCCACGCCTTTGTCACCTTTTGGCTGAATTATTCCAATGGCCTCCTCGCTGGTCTCCCCTCCACCACATTCCATAAAATCCAGCTCAGTCAAGAACTCTGCTGCCCGCGTTCTCACCCTCACCAAACTTCACTCCCCGATTATCCCAGTCCTTGTCAGACTTCACTAACTCCCTGTCCCGGAGAGGATCAATATCAAGATCCTCAACCTTGTTTTCAAATTTCTCCACTCCTCTGCACACCCCACCTCCCCACACCTCTCTGACCTCTTTCCCCAACACAGCACCTGCTGCCTTTGCTCTTCCGGTTCTGGCCTTGTCTTTGTCCCCCGAATCCGCCGCGCATTATCGGCGGCCATCAGCCACTATGCTCCAAAGCTCTGAAAATCCATTCCTCTATCCCTTCGCCTCGCCCATTCTCTTCCTAGATTCAGGTCTCGGCTAAAGACCGTACTGTTCAACTGCACCTTCGGTCACCTTTTCCCCTTCCCCCTGGCTCGGCCCGGGATCCGTCATTGTGAAGCGCTCTGAGATGCCGTCCAGCGTGGAGAGCACTATATACAACAACAACTTCAATTTATATAGCGCCCTCCACGCCTATATAAATAAAAGTTGTTGTTGTTGTTACCCCAACACGCTCCCACCCTACTCATGCCTTGACTCAAGTGGGGAAGAGAGAGAAAGACAGAGGATCCATTCCAACAATCTATCTCTGCGATTTCTGTGGGATTTTACCCCCAACTCTCTCCCTCCCTTCCTAACTCTCTTCCTCCGCTCCTAGCTCTCTCCTGCCCCTTTCCCCTACCCTGCCCCCTCTCCCTTGCTCGGGTCTCGAACCCTGACTGTCCAGTGCCTTGGGACGTCCTTGCGATGTGAAAGGCACTCTAGAAATGTCATTCTGTTGTTGTTGTTGTAGCTCCCTCCCTCCACGCCAGGCGGTATCTCAGATCACTTCATGGAGGCAGAGCCCGAGGCAGAGCCAGGGGGAGAGAGGGGGAAGGTGACCGTAAGCAAGGTCAGTTGGTCGAAGAGAAAGGTCTTCAGGCGCGACCTGAAGATGGGGAAGGAGCGGATGAGGGTAAGGAGTCAAGGGAGAGAGTTCCAGAATTTCGGGGTGCAGTGGCTGAAATAACAGCCACCGATGGTGGAACGGAGGATTTGGGTACAAGGAGGAGGCCAGACATAGTAGAGCAGAGGCAACGGATAAGGAGAGAGGTAGTTAGAGAGGTAGGGGGGTGCAGAGGAGTGGAGGGATTTAACACCAGGGCAAGGATCTTGAAGTTGAGCTGCTCTGTGACCGGGAGTTAGGGGAGTTTGGCAAGGACTGGGGTTTGGGGTTTTGGGGGGCGGGGTTTGGTGTGGGTGAGAATACAGACGGCCGATGTAGTGTCGTTCCTGCAGGGCAGCGTCCCGTCTTCTAGACGTCTCAAAGCGCTTCACAGGATACACTGTGAAGTGAATCGACCGTGCACGTGTGGAAAAAATGTGGCAGCAAATTGCACACAGCAGCGTCCCCACAAACAGTCATGGAATTGATTGACCAAGTTTTTTTAAAAGTAATTATCACCCATGGAAAAGCGAACCGCCGATTAACTAACAACCAGGTGCCTTCTGACTGCTTGGTAGACAAAGGCATGCGTGTGTGTGGAGTAAGGAAACTTGCCCAACATTGCCCAACGTTTCACCCTGACCTGACCCGCCTGGAAATCAAACCCAGGTCCTCTCACTTGCGAGGCGAGCGCTCTAACCACTGAGCTCCCTTACCAGCCAGGTTGTCCTGTTTCACTGTGCCTTGGGTTTCCTGTTTTGCTTTTGCCGGCGGCTCATAGCTTACCTGGAAACTGAGGGTTATCTGCAACAACAGGAGGGTATCAACCAAGAAACATTCGAGGACAAACATTCCAAGACACTGCTCCACAAGACTATATAATAGGTATAGGGATAGCCTTGTGGTCGTTGTTGTTGACATCTCAAAGCGCTTAACAGGATTCACTATAAAGTATAGTGATTGTGTGTTTTGTGGGCGGCAGCCATGGCCAGTTTGCACACAGCTACGTCCCCACAAACGGCCTTAAAGCGAGAGAGTGATCTTATCTGGGGATTGTTGGCCAGGACATCAGGAGGGAAAGAGAGGGAGAGAGAGAGGGAGTAAAACTCCCTACTCTTCCAACAGCGCCGCGGGAGATCTTTAACGTCCTGAGCCAGGTTGAGAATATCCTGAGCTCCCACTGGAGCTGACAGCACTGCTCCCTCCCAGCCATTAGGGCAGGGAATCCTCCCACTACAGATCCTGTCGCCAAATCAATAACTAACTAACTAACTAATGGGCAAAGTGGTCCTAGCTGGCCAGACAGTGATACACAACAGGCCAAGCCATGTGTGGGTTTAGCTGGTTAGACTCCAGCAGTTACCCCTACCCCTCGATTCGATAACAGCTTTTAAAAGAGAATTAGATCTTTATTTGGGGAAAACAGGTCTGTTAGGTTAGGGTGAGAGAGCGGGGCAGTGGGATTGAGGTGCTCTTTTCAAATAGCCGGCGCAGACTAGATGGGCCGAATGGCCTCCTTTTGTGCTGTAAAATTTTATGATTCTATGATAACTCAGCCCTAATCTTTCCCCCCCACCACACACAGACCACCCAAGCCTGGACTCTTGCAAACGGATGCTACAAACTCAGACCTTGCTCTGACGTTTCTTCCTGTCTGTTAGAGCCATGTTGTTGAAGTTCACCGTCTTTGACTGATTGCCGATGACGCTGAGGAGGCGTACGGTGGTGGAGCCGATGACTCTGAGAAAGTGAAGAGAAGCTGAGATGTGGAAGCGACCGCCAGGAGGGTGGGAGGCGAAGGAGATGGACGTTGGTCTTTTGTTTTCAATCATCACTAGCAATTCTTATGTTCCTACTAATAGTAATCCTTGCATTTGACACAGTGCATCATCACATCTTTGAGACATCTCAAAGTGCTTTGCAGGATACACTGTGAAGTGTAGTGGCTGAGTATTTTGTGGGCGAAACAACACCATTTTCGCACAGCAGTGTCCTCCGCATTGTGGGTTGAGGTACCAATTTGTTATCATTTTTTCCCCAAGTATCACTCTCCCCTCTTCCCTGCTATTCCCCCACCCATCCCCCACTATTCTCCAGCCACATACCTTCCCTTCCCAATCTTATCGTTTATTTTCAGGTGGATCTGGAAAGACGATTTCTCATCCAACGGAGTTCCTTTCAACTTAAACTCCAGGCTCTGAGAACAAGGTGGGGGAGAGAGAGGAGAGGGAACAAGAATGGATGAAGGGCTTCAGTTATGTGGAGAGATTGGACAGGCTGAAATTGTTCTCCTTAGAGCAGACAAGGTTAAGGGGAGAGTTAATAAGGTGTTCGAAATTAGCAGGGGTTTCGGTTGAGAAAATAGGGGAGAAACCATTTCCTGTCGATGGGTCGATAACCAGAGGATACAGATTTAGGATATTGGAAAAAGAACCAGAGGGAAGATGGGTTTTGTTAACCTAAAGAAACCCAGTTATGGTCTGGAATTCAATGTCTGAAAGGTTGGGTAGACAGAGTTTGAATAATAACTTTCAAAAGGGAATTGGAAAAGGAAATACTCTCAAGGGTAATGGGGTAAGAGCGGGGAAGGGAGTGGGTGGGACTGATTGGGAAGCTCTTCCAAAGAGCTGGTACTGGCACCATGAGCTGAATGGCCTTCTTCTGTGCTGTAATATTCTATGGCTAAAGAGGAGAGGAGAGGGGGAGAGCAGAGGAGGGGAGAGGCAATTTCATAAAATTTTTCTTATTATTTTTCTTTATAGAAGTGTTACAAAGTTTAAACACTGGAGCCCATAGAAAGAGACGACAACAACAACAAAATGACATTAGTATCCCAGGTAGCAAGCCCATGTGGGTCCCATATGGGCCAAAAAAAAATGGGTCCCATATGGGCCCCACAGGATTCTGCACGCAAGATTCATATGGGACCGATATGGGCCAGCCCAGATAACCCCTTATGGGTTAGATCTGGGGCCCATCTGGGCAAATCTGGGTAAAATATAGGCCAAATATGGGCTATCCCATATGGGCATTACATGGGGTTCACCTGGGGCCCATGTGCGCCAGCAGTATATGGGCAGAATCAGGGCCATTCCATATGGGCATTATATGGGGTTCATCTATGAAATTGATATAAAATCACCATATATTGCTAATGTGACGCTGACTAACATCCTACTCACATGGGAACACATGAGAAATCTCAATAAAATGCTTTGGTTTACAGTGATTTAAGAATATTAAGATCCATTACTCTTGCATGTTGTGGCTTATATAGCAACTGTGATTGGATAAGTGCAATCAACTTTTTGACCATATACCATTGATACCTTTTCTAGAAACCCAAAAAGAGTATTTAACAAACAATTTGATTGGATAAAAGTCGCAAGAATGAAAGATAGAAACCAATAGAATAATGTGTATGTTTTTAATAGCAGGGGTAATGTTTTGGATGTGTTGTGCTGTTTGTGTTCAAATGGGCTGAGAACTTCCTCCCTTGCCGAAATGTACATTGTGCATGGCCAAATTACACTTTTTAAGTTATGTCGTGTACTCTCACAAAAAGATACTTGCTTAACATTAGGTCTCTCCTGCCTTTACTATGACCTGCATGGATTCAACTGCGGGGTTTCCGCCCAAAAGGTGCAGGGACCAGGAGCCCCCCAACCCGCTGACATCATCAGCCATTGCCATGGCAACCACAGCCTGACTGACTAACTGGTCCCAGTTCTCACACACACCCTGTGACCTCCACCACACTCTAAGCTGTAAAGTGAATCAAGTGAATTGACTGTTGAAAGCCTTCCATATCTTCTGCCCATATGGGCTTGCCCAGGTTTTTCTCATATGAAACCCATATGGGCCACTCCATACAATTGCTTGCCCAGGCTTTTCCCATATGATACCCCCATGGGTCAGCCCATATTCTGCCCACATGGACTTGCCCAGGTTTTCCCCATATGATACCCATATGGGCTAGCCCAAGTAAATCCCCACATGGACTAACCCATATGGGCCCCATGTGGGATACATATGGGTTGATCCATACCCATATGGCCCAGGTCATGCCTATATGGGCTCCACATGTGGAGCCCATATAGGCTTGGTACATGGGATAGTGCCTTTTAGGTCAAGAGGACGTCCCAAGGCGCTGGACTGTCATTGTTTCAGACCCGAGCTGGGGTCGGGGACAAGGAGGGGGGAAGTGGGGGAGGGAGTATAACCGATGGGATTGTCGAAGAGGTGGGTCTTGAGGAGGGACTTGAAGAAGGCCTGAGAGGGGGTGAGGAGGAGGGATTATGGGATAGAGTTCCAGAGGTTGAAGGCTTGCCCACCGATGGTGGGGCAGGTGGGTCAGGGGACATGGAGCAGGCCAGAGTCTACTGAGCAGAGGTGGCGGGCAGGGTGGTGGGGGTAGCAGAAGTAGGGTGGGGGGAGGCCATGGTGATCTTTAAAGGTGAGGACCAGGATCTTGAATTGAATCCTCTCGGTGATGGGGAACCAATGGAGTTGGGTGAGAATGGGAGAGATGGGGATCACGGAGTTTGGTGTTAGAGAGGACACGGGCTGCGACAACTTGCGACAACTATATAGCGCCCTTAACACAGGATAGCGATGCGGAGCGTTTGACAGTGGCAGGTTGGTTTCTGTGTGTGTCAGACACATTGTGACCAGGTTTATAAAGTTCTCACCTCAGTCCACCGAGCATGCCTCTCATCCTCAGTTAAGGCAGTCCTCTTTTTCTTCCCTGGTGTGAGAAAGCGGACAATTCTAGGGTTTAACGCTCAGTCAGTGTATGTTGCTCGTGCAATGTGACTGCCCTCCCCTCCCTTGGCTCACACGCACGATCTCAGATTGGAGTCTCAGTCCCAAGATCAGAGGCTCTGTCTAGACTGTAGACTTCTATTTTACCTGCCAAAGTGCGTTAATTTGCAATTAACCTTAATTTGTCACTTGACCGCCCATTCTGCTACTGTAGTTTGTTTATGTCTTCCCACAACCTTCTACACTTCCTTTATTAATAATAAAAATAACACTTGCATTTGATATTGCACTTCCAGACATCTCAAACGATACACTGTAAAGTGACTTGACCATATGTTTTGTGGGCGAAAGGACGTACTGTACACCGAAACAGTCATGGATTAAGTGACCAAATGACAATTATTATTCCTTTTTTTCTGTACTTTTTCGTTAGTTATTACTCTCCAGTTTGACATTTCACCCATAACACAGTCAGCACACTTTACAGAGAATCTTGTGAAGCGCTTTGAGGCATCTCCAAGGTGTGATAAGGTGTGTTACAAATGTAAGGAGTATTATTATTATTCTCTGCTAATTTTGACACCTCACCTCCTAGGCCTATATGTTTCCCCTCCACCACAATCCATAAAATCCAACTCATTCAAAACTCTGCCGCCCGCATTCTCACCCGCACCAAACTTCGCTCCCCCATTACCCCAGTCCTTGCCAGACTTCACTGAAATCGATCCTCTCCCTGTCCCGGAGAGGATCGATTTCAAGATTCTCATCGTTGTTTTCAAATCCTTCCACTACCTCTCCAACCTCCTCTCTCCTCAAATCAGCACCCGTTTCCTTTGCTCCATCGGCTGGCTTCCTCCTTGTCCCCCGAATCCTCTGCTCCACCATCAGTGGCTGTGCCTTCAGCCACTACGCCCCGAGGCTATGGAACTCCCTCCCCCACTCCCTTCACCTCGCCTCCTCTCTTTCCAGTTTCAGGTCTCAGCTGAAGACCTTTCTCTTCGACCGCGCCTTTGGTCACCTTTCTCCCCCTGCCCCTGGCTCGGTCCCGGGATCAGTTATTATGAAGCGCTCTGAGACGCTGTCCGGTGTGGAGGGTGCTATATAAATCGAAGTTGTTGTTCTTGTTGTATATGTGTTTTTTCTGAGATGTGTGTATGATATGGTGCATGGATGTAGTATGTGCTTGGTGTGTGTAAGCGTGACCTTGATATGTGTAAGCGTGCTCTGGCCTCACCTCTGAAGAGCACGGTGATGTAGGAGTTTGGTTTCTCGAGCCGGGAGGCTGACAGGTTTGACACACTCAGCATTTTGGCCACTCGGCAGTTACCTGCTCACCATTGGCAGTCAGGCCTCCAGCATCTCTGCCCCCCACCCTCTGAAACTCTCCCCCTCAATCCCTCTGCCTCACCCGCACCCCCTTCTACCGCCTCCTTCACTTCTTGCCTAAAGACCTTCCTTTTTGACAGTACCTTTGGCCACCCTCCCACCCCACGACTGCCCTCCCTAACCTCAACCCCAACTGACCCCAACTCCTCGCTCAAGACCTCAATACTCTGTGACCATCCAGTGCCCTGGGACGTCTCTCCGACGTGAAGGGCCCTATACAAGTGTCATTTGCTGTGTTTGTTGCTCACTAGCTCCCTGCTAAGTATCCTCCATCGCTGCCCTCACCCTAACTGCTGCCCTGGCTGCCATCTCGCTCCCCACCATCCCTTCCCCTCCATTCCTGCTCACACTCCATTCCCAAGAGAGAGTGTGACTGTGACAGAGGTGGCAGCTCACAGAAGCCCTTAGCAACCCATTGTTATAATGTCACAAAAGAGGTCACTTAATACTTGATGTGGAGTATTCTCGCGCTGAGGCCAACCTGTCACCGGCAGACACCCGGCTGAACACAGTGACGGGTTTCTATGCGTGTCAGACAGACACACGGCTGTTCACAGTGACGGATTTCCGTGTGTCAGTTAGACACACGGCTGATCACCGTTATAAGTTTCCATGTCCCCCAACCCACCCGCCCTATCATTGGTGGGCGAGCCTTCAGCTACTCTGACCCCGTCCTTTGGAAATCCATCCCAGGATCCCTCCACCTCAACCCCTCCATGGCCTCCTTCAAGTCCCGCCTAAAGACCCTACTCTTCGACTGTCCATCGGTCAACCCCCGCCTCCCCTTCCTTCTCCTCTACCCTCCCCGATCCTGACCCCAGCTCAGATCCAAAACACTGACTTCCAGTGCATTGGGACGTCCTCCCGGCGTGAAAGGCGCTATACACTTATAATTGTGTTGTTGTTCTTGTAGAAAGAGTGTATCTGATGAGGTCAGTGATTGATCCATCATTAATCCCAATGTAAACTAATCCTCATGATATGCTCAAAAGACGAGAGATTACACAATATTTACACAGAGGAACGCCCGACCACAATTGGCTCTGCTAGCCAAGTCAGGAACAGTTTCACAAGGAAAATTAGTTTGATAGGGACATTGGGGTCAGAGCAGGGTTAGTGTAGAGAGGTCCAGTGGGGGAGCGAGCACAGACACCGTGGGGAGAGAGAGAGAGCAGGAGAGAGAGACCCACAAAACATACAATTGTACAGTATATTCCGTGAAGCGCTTAGAGATGTCTCAAAGACCTAATGAGGCACCATATCAAATTCAAGATACTCTCTCTCTCTATCTCCCAAAAAGGTTGTGAAGTGAGAGAAGCAGAAAGAGAAAGAGTGAGGATGGGTGGGGAAAGAGAGAAAGTAGTGAAAGAGGAAAGGGAGACAGAGCAGCGAGAGTGGGAGACAGAGTCAGTGAGGGAACAGGGGGAGAGTCAGAGGTAGACCAGTGAGAGGGGCAGAGATGAAGTGATTGAGAGAAAGAGTGGAGAGAGAGAGAGAGCAAGAGATGGAGTCAGAGGGGGGGCAGAGAAGAGCGAGGGGGAGCACAGAAGAGTGAGTGAGTGAGTGAGTGAGTGAGTGAGTGAGTGAGTGAGTGAGTGAGTGAGTGAGTGAGTGAGTGAGTGAGTGAGTGAGTGAGTGAGTGAGTGAGTGAGTGAGTGAGTGAGTGAGTGAGTGAGTGAGTGAGTGAGTGAGTGAGTGAGTGAGTGAGTGAGTGAGTGAGTGAGTGAGTGAGTGAGTGAGTGAGTGAGTGAGTGAGTGAGTCTGCAGTTGCTGGAGTTAGAACAGCGAGAGTTAATCAATACATAGACATACATGCAAACTTTGGGTCCATCACCCGTGATTCACATGTAGAGGAACTGAGCCAACACTCACAGGACAGCCAGTGACTGACTTCACTCCACGTCAATCCATGTTCGTCATCTCCAGAATGATCCCAAACAGCAGCTGTTGTTATCATTCCAATTTTTAACGGTGGCTGGACTACTGCACACAGAACCCGTCACCGTGGCTTAACAGTCTCCAAACTGAACTGAGAATTCCCTGCCTCCCACCTACACATGAAAACCCCAGAGATAGATTGTTGGGAAGGACTGCGCTTTCTCTCTCTCTCTCTCTCTCTGTAGGGACGCCCCCCACCCCCTGTTTACCTAATTTCGGAGGGTTGGTGAGAGCCAAGGCTTGGAGGGGGGTGGGGGGGAACCCAGAGTGTGTGTTGGGGGGGTGAGGATGGAGCCCAGAGTGTATGTTGGGTGGGGGGAGCAAAAACAACACCAACAATTTACATTTATAGAGCGCCTTTCACGTCGGGAGGACGTCCCAAGGCGCTGCACAGGAGGCGTGTGACCCGAGCTGGGAGGGGAGTGTTTGGGAAGGGGTGAAACACGAAGGGGGAGGTAAAAGAGTTTGGGGTGGAACAAAAGGCACGATCGAAGAGGAAAGTCATCAAACCGGCCTTAAAAGAGGAAAGGGAAGAGACGAAACGGAGGGATTGAGGGATGGCATTCCATAGGGTGGGAGCGGAGAAACTGAAGGCCTGGCCTCCGATGGTGGGGGGGGGGGGTTCGGGCGGGGGGCTTGGAGCAGGCCAAGTCCTGTTGAACGGAGGGTCCGGGTGGGCGTGTAGGGGGAGAGTAGATCGGTTAAATAGGGCGGGGCAAGGCCGTGTAAGGCCTTGTAGGTGAGGACGAGGATCTTAAACTCGATCCTCTGGAGGATGGGGAGCCAGTGGAGACGGGCGAGGGTGGGGGTTATGTGGTCACGGAGGCGGGTGCGGGATAGTACACGGGCTGCATAGTTTTGAATGACCTGCAGCCTGTGAATGGAGGAGCTGGGGAGGCCGACTAGGAGAGAATTTCCGTAATCCAGCCGTGAGGTGATGTACGTGTGCACGAGTGTTTCGGCAGCGTGGGGGGTAAGATAGTTGCGGAGCCTGGCAATGTTGCGCAGATGGAAATAGGCGGTGCTGGTCAAGGCGCGGATGTGGGGGAGGAAGGAAAGTTTTTGATCGAACATGATGCCGAGGTTCCTGATTGGCTTTGTGAGGTGGAGAGTGCAGCCTTGGATGTTGAGGCTGGCAGCGCCCGATGTGCGGAGGCGCTGGCTTGAGCCAATCAGGAGGGCCTCGGTCTTACTCACGTTCAATTGCAAAAAGTTGTCCCTCGTCTACGACTCGATGTCGGACAGACATGTTGTCAGAACATCGATCGTCTGGGGGTTGAGGGATGAGGCAGAAAGGTACAACTGGGTGTCATCCGCATACATGTGGAAATTTACCCCATGTCTGCGGATGACGTCGCCCAGAGGGAGCGTGTAAAGGGTGAAAAGGAGGGGACCGAGGACAGAGCCCTGAGGGACGCCGTGGGAAACTGTGCGGGGGTTTGAGGAGAAACCATTGGAAAAAACAAAATGTAAACGGTGGGTCAAATAAGAGTGGAACCAGTCAAGGACTGTGCCTTGAAGGTTGATGTGGGAGGAAAGACGTTGAAGGAGGATGGTGTGATCGACTGTGTCGAACGCAGCAGACAGGTCAAGGAGGACGAGGAGGCAGAGGGAGCCCTGGTCACAGGCGGTTAGGATGTCATTTGTGACCTTGACCAGGGCAGTTTCTGTGCTGTGGATAGGGCGGAAACCTGATTGGAGGGGTTCAAAACGTGAATGAGTTGAAAGGAAGGAGCGGAGCTGGGAGGCAACCACTCTTTCAAGGACCTTGGATAGAAACGGGAGGTTGTATTGGGTGGGGGCAGCCCAGAGTGTGTGGGGGGGAGGAGCCCAGATTGTGTGTTGGGCGAGTGGGGGGCAGATTGTGTGTTGGGGGTTACCCAAAATCTAACCAACATAATAGTAATAATTGCCATTGATAATAATAGCAAATCCTTGCATTTGAGATAGCGCTTTTCATGTCTTCTAGACACCACAGAATATACTGTAAAGTGAATTGACTATTTTTGTGGGTGAAACGCAACAGCCAATTGAGCACATCAGCGTCCCCACAAACAGCTCTGGGTGCAATGACCAATTCATTATTTTTTGTGAGGGTCTGTGATGAACAAGGAAACTTGCCCAAGATTTCACCCTGACCTGCCTGGAATTGAACCCAGGTCTCTCGTTTGCAAGATGAGTGCTCCAACCACTGAGCGATAGGACTCCATGTATTCACATCACTGTCTGGCCAAGCTTTTCCACAGCCTGTCCAGCTACAATCGCTCTCCCCGTTAGTCAGTTAGTTGAGTGGATGAGTTGGTTGGCTGCACGGTTAACATTAGGAAACCCAGCTGTCAACTCCAGTTAATTGTTCGTCTCCCAAACTGGACAACGGCTGAATTTGGTGGATTTAATCTCAATGTTTGAGATAAACAGGGAATATCATTCCTTGAAGGATGTCCCATTCTGTGGAGTGTAAATAGTCAGAGAGTGGGACTTGGTGTACAGTCACACACCCACTCCCTCTGGATGCTGGCTGACTATCACATTACATTACTCGCCAGGCAGATGTGTTTGTCAGTGACGTGAGAGAGGCCCCTGTTGTGTAAGGAAAGACAGCGTGATTCACAGAGGGTTTGATAAACACTCTCACCATCTCACTCGCGCTCTCCTGGGCAAGATGTTCTGTGGAGACGGTATCTGGTGAGATACAGCCAGCAGAATTCCGGTCCCTCTCTCTCTCTCCCACCCCCCCCTCTCTCTCTCTCTCTCTCCCCCCCCCCCCCTCTCTCCCCGCCTCTCTCTTTCTCTCCGCAACCCCCGCTCTCTCTCTCTCTCCCCCACTCTCTCTCTCTCTCTCTCCCTTTCACGCTTTCTTCTCAAAACAAACAGCAGCACTTTATATACACACACACTGATGCCTCGCACAGGCCCGCACCCACACACACCCCCACTCACCCACCCACCCACCCACACCCACACACACACACACCCCCACACCCACCCACACCCACAAGCGCACGCACTCATTCACAGTAATGCACCGAGCACACATGGTGTCCAGCTACAATCATGCAAATAAAACAGCAACAACAACTTGGATTTATACAGCGCCCTCCCTCACTCCACACTGGACAGCGTCTCAGAGCGCTTCACAATAACGGATCGTGGGGGCAGAGCCAGGGGCAGGGGGAGAAAGGTGACCGAAGGCGCGGTCGAAGAGAAAGTTCTTCAGCCGAGACCTGAAACTAGACGAGAGGGGGGTGGGGTGCGTGGGAAGGGAATTCCAGAGTTTCGGGGTATAGTGGCTGAAGCACGGCCGCTGAGGGTGGAGCAGAGGACTCGGGGGGACGAGGAGGAGGTCAGACCCAGAGGCGCAGGGCCCCGTGCACACACACATTCACACTCAAACACACACACTCATAGTGATACCCACGCACACAGTCACACACGCGCATGCACCCACACACATGCTCACACACACACATGCACACACACTCAGTGATGCCACACACACTCAGTGATGCCACACACACTCAGTGATGCCACACACACTCAGTGATGCCACACACACTCAGTGATGCCACACACACTCAGTGATGCCACACACACTCAGTGATGCCACACACACTCAGTGATGCCACACACACGCGTATACATAGTAATGCCCTGCGCACATGCACAACAACTTGCATTCAGTATTGCGCCCCAGAGCGCTTTGTTCCATTCCGACCCACACATTAGTTCCATTAACATTACACACACACACACACTGACGTCTTGTGCACTCAAACACACACACAGCAATCCCACTCTCACTCCTCCCAACACCATCCAATTCACAGAGAAATGAGAGTGAGGGAGTGATTGTATCGTGGGGTGGGAGGGATGGGGTGGGGGCTGGGGGTATTGTTGGTGAGGACATCTGGAGAGAGGGTGAGAAACTCTCTTCTCTTGTAACAGGGGAGAGCGAGTGGGGGAGGGAGGGGAGAGCGAGTGAGTGGGGGAGGGGAGAGTGAGTGGGGGAGGCGGGCGTGAGTGAGTGGGGGAGGGGAGAGCGAGCGGGGGAGGGGAGAGCGAGTGGGGGAGGGGGGAGCGAGTGAGTGGGGGAGGGGAGAGCGAGTGGGGGAGCGAGTGAGTGGGGGAGGGGAGAGCGAGTGAGTGGGGGAGGGGAGAGCGAGTGAGTGGGGGAGGGGAGAGTGAGCGAGTGGGGGAGCGAGTGAGCGAGGGAGAGGAGAGCGAGTGAGCGGGGGAGTGAGTGAGTGGGGGAGCGAGTGAGTGGGGGAGCGAGTGAGCGAGGGAGAGGAGAGCGAGTGAGCGGGGGAGCAGGTGAGCGGGAGAGCGAGTAAGGTTTAAAATGCTGACTGCACTGGCTCCCTGTCCCTAAGAAGATTGATTTCAGGATTCTCACTCGTTTTCAAATCCCTCTGCTCTTCTGCACCCCCCTCCCTTACCTCTCTGGCTTCCTCCTTGACCCTGAATCCTCCACTCCACCATTGGCGGCTGTGCCTTCAGTCACTACTCCCCAAGGCTTTGGAACTCCTCCGCTCACTCCCTTCGCCTCACCCCCTCTCTTCCTATTTTCAGGTCTCTGCTAAAGACTTGCTTTTCGACCGCGCTTTTGGTCACTTTTTCCCCCCGGCCCGGCCCCGGGATCCGTTATTGGGAAACCATCCGGTGTGGAGTGATGGAGTGAGGGCACTGTTTAAATCTAAGTTGTTGTTACTGAGAGTGAGAGCGACTCGAGATTGGTTTGCGAATCATGGCAGAGTTGTTCAAGCTGGCGAACAAGACAGAAGCCGGGTTTTGAGAGCAAGGAGTGAGAGAGAGGTGGGGGATGGGGGTGGGGAGCGCAGATCTCAGCCTTTCCAGAAAGTATTGCTGTTTAAAGCTTCGCTGTGTTTAAAAACTAACCGATCTCCTGCCTAGTAGAGCAAAAGAGATTACAAAGCGACTTTATGTATGTATGTTTAAAAAGTGGCTGTGATCACACACAGAGAGAGAGAGAGGCACGCACACACACGCGCACACACACACAGCAACACTGAGCCCCCAGGCCCAAAGCACAAACAGACACGTTTGCTAAACCCACTCCAAACTCTTTCCAAGTAAATTTGGCTGAGTTTCCAGCTCATTGACTCAGCTGGGGCTGTGGGGAGTGGTTGATCTATATTCCAGCCCCCCTCTCCCTCCCACATCTCTTCCCAAGCTGTTTTTTCCCCTCCCTCTCTCTCCCACCCTTTCCTCCCCCCTTCTCTCTCCCTCTCTGTGTCTGTATCCCTCTCTTTCATTCCTCTTCTGCTGCCCTTGTTCACTGTTGTCCTCTGTCTCTGTCTTGGAGATAGGGTGGGAGGGAGAGGGGGGGTGGGAGGGTTAAGGATGGATTCAGTTAGACTTGGAGTATTGCTGTTAAATCTATATCTCACAATCCTAGTGGTTAGTGATCAGACACTGAGCCTCACAGATCCACAAGATGTTGATTACAAAGATCCCTGCAAAGCTGGTAAGTGCAAACACACACACACACAACACAAACTCTCTCTCGCACACACACACAAACCCTCTCTCTCACACACAAACATATACAGGACTGATTGCACCAAGTGCTGAGCAGCACAGAGGGAATCAATGAAACAAAATCTGCCTATTTTATTTCCCTTCCCTCCCCCCACCACCAACCACACAAAAAAATGTTCTCCACTAACTTGTGGAAGCTAAGCTTAGCCTAGTTTTCTGTCTTAACTTGCCACAAACTTTTGCCTCAACTTTCCTTTTGCTTTAACTTTCCAAAAACATTTCCCGGAAAGCGTTCACTTTCAAATACTTTTGAGGTTTTTCTCAGCAAAAAAAATGCTGGGAATGGACTGGGGCTGGAAACGATCTGATGTTTCTGTAGCAATAATTTTTTTTGACGTATAGGCGGCTAAACTGCCCTGTAAAGTGGGTTAATTGTGTTTATCTTGGGTGAAATGCCGCAGTCCCGCACAGCAGTGCCCCGCAAACAGCCATGGATTGAGTGAACAATTCATTTTTTTAAGGGATTATTCCCATCCCCCACCAATCCGCCAATCGACTAACAACTGGGTTCCTACTGACTGCTGGGTAAACAGAGGCGTGTGTGGAGTAAGGAAACTTGACTAAGGTTTCGACCTGTGAAGGGAATCGAACCCGGGTCCTCTTGGTGAGGCGAGTGAGCTACTGTACAGTACACTCCGTGAAGTGTTTTCAGGCTTCTCGGCGGCTGAAAAGGCTTACAGTCTATATTATTATAGACTCTAAGATGGGACGCGCTCTGTGTGTTTGCGGGTTTCCTGGTAAGTGTAAAGTCTGAGGATTTATTTGGATTTGTTTTCCGTGGCAGAAGTTTGCGGAATGTTTGCTGGCGTTTAATTGGGTTTGAGCAGCTCTGCGGGGCTGAATATCTCACACCCTCACACTGTGAGGAAACCTGTCCCAACCTGAACTCTAACCATTCTGGCTCCGTATTTAGTGCTCTGCTCTCGAGATGATCCCTCTACCTCATCCTCTCTCTAATCAGCCAAGTGAGGTAACCAGGTCTCTTTGTAGCTGAACTGGCAACGGTAGATTGGAATCAAGCCCATCCTGTCTGACATTCGTGTGCCTGAGCCAGGCGGGGGTCCTCAGTATCAGGTAGTAAAGGGGTTAAATGTGGTGAGTTTATGGTCCGCAAACATTTCGCCCGCGTATACGCAGTCAACTCACTTCACAGTGCATTCTGTGAAGCGCTTTGAGACATCTAGAAGACGTGATAAGCTACTATGATCCTTGCATTTGCTATAGAACCTTATCAGGTCTTCTAGACACCTCAAAGTGCTTCAAAACACTAAAGCGAATTGACAGTAGATTGGTGGGAGAAACGCTGCAGTCAATTGTGCACAGTAGCATCCTCACAAACAGCTGTGGGTTGAGTGAACAATTTATGATTGTGTTTTTTGCTATATCAAATGCAAGGATTATTATTATGTTAAATTCTAGCTGTTAATAGTTTCTATGGACCTGTCTTGGAATCTGAGCAAAAGTGAAAAACTGGTAAAATAATCATCATTAAGGGTTTAAGAAGGAAGGAGAGAGGGAGGGAGGGAGACATTTGGCGTAGAGAGCACTATATAAATGGATGAAGTTATTGTTGTATATGGGGTGGCTGAGGTTTGGAGTTTTAACTAAGATTTGACTTTAACATTATTAACCTTGAAACTCTGAATCTCAGGGACGTTGAGGAGGTGTGAATTCAGGGTAAAGCTACTGTATTGTCTCCTGGTTGTCAGAGTGGTTAGAGAGTGTGGGATATTCATTGGTACAGTATTATCAGTGTGTTAGATGATGATTATGTGCATTTTCCTCAATCGAATGGTCCGAATGCGGGGAAGTTATATTGATGCTTTTATGAGATTAAATAAACAAAGGTTTCTATTACTAAATGGCAAGTGTCTTGATGTCATTTGCAGGATCACTGTGACCGGGCACTAATCCCAGGGAAAAGGTTTCTGATTTCAGAGTTAACTAACTAACTAACTAACCAATGTACCAACCAACTAACTAACTAACTAACTGCTAACGCGAGGGTGGTCCTAGCTGGACAAGCAGTGGGAAAGCCTGGCCAGACAGTGATATCAATGGCCAAGCTATTGTGTGGGTTTAGTTGGTTAGACTCCAGCAGTTACCCCAACACACACTCTAGGCTCCCCCACCACCCCCCCAACACACACTCTAGGCTCCCCCCCCCCCCCCAAGCCTTGGCTCTCGCCTACCTGCGCCCAATACTCTCCAGAATTAAACAGGGGGTGTCCCTCCAGAGAGGGAGAGAGAGCGCATTCCATCCCAACTATCTATCTCTGGGTTTCCATGTGTGGGTGGGAGGCAGGGAATTCTCAGTAATGGTGATGGGTTTCCATGTGGGTCAGACAGACAGACAGACAGACAGACAGACACCCGGCTGATGAAAGATAAACCCTGCCATGATTCCTGTCATGATTGTCCTCACCTCAGTCACAGCCTACAGTCCTAGCTCGATGGTTAGAGCACTCGCCTCGCGTGCAAGAGAACCTGGGTTCGATTCCTAAACAGGACGAAACGTTGGGCCACTTACTCCACACTTGCGTGCGTGCACATCTATTTACCGAGAAGTAAGTAGAAACCCGGCTGCTAGTCGATCAGCTGTTTGTTTTTCCGTGGGTAATGATCGCTTCCAAAAGAAAATAATAATGATAATGGCTCGAGAGCTTTCTAACCATTATCTCATTGTATCTAATAATAAGAATCCTTGCATTTGATATACATTACCTCCTTATCGTGTTGTCGAGATGTCTCTAAACGCTTCCCAATACAGTGTGGAGTCCTGGAGGGTTAGAGGACTTGCCTTGCAAGCGAGAGAAGTGGGTTTGATTCCTGGCCAGGGCGAAACCTTTGGACAAATTTCCTTACTCCGAAATCACACCTGATAATAATCCTGAATCCTGGATAAAGAAACAATAAATTGGTAAAGTCAATCCACGACTGCAATTGGCTGCCGCGTTTCTCCCACAACATATACAGTCAATTTACTGTATATTCTGTGATGCGCTTTGTGATGTCTAGAAGATGAGAAAAGCGCTATATCAAATGCAAGGATTATTATTATTATTATTCTTGCCTATGCATTTTGTGGATTGAGTGACTGAATTCTCACAGTATTATGTTTAGGGGATTATTACCCCTGGAAAAGTGAACCGTCAATCGACAAACAAGCAGGTTCCTACTGACTGCTGGGTAAACAGTGGTGTGTGTGCGTGTATGCGCGGAGTAAAGAAACTTTCCTAAAGTTTCATGAAGCCCGATAACAGACAGACGAGAGGAATGTAAACAAGGTAAAGCCCCCTGTATAGAGACGGCCAGCCTCCCCGCAGCTATGACTGACATTGAGGGAAACATTGGCTGCCTCATTCATGGGGTGAGAATTTTGTGGAGTCTTGATTGGGGGCAGGAGAGAGGCAGAGAGAGCTGAGATGGAGAGGGGGAGGGAGAGAGGGGGGGATGGAGAGGCAGTGGGGGAGAGAGGCTAAGCAAGAGAGAGAGAGATTGAGAGAAAGTGAGACTGAGAGAGAGATATAATAAGAATCCTTGCATTTGACACAGCATCTTATCACATTATGATTGTCAGGACACAGTGGAAAGTGCAGCGACTGTTTTGTGGACGAAACGCAGGAGTAGCGGCAGCACACAGCAATCGACTTTACAGTTTAGGGCAAAACATAGGGAAGGTTTCCTTACTCCACACACACCTACACACAAACCCACACACACACCCACACCTCCTCCCCACTTACCCACACACACACACACACTCACACCGACACATACACAACCCCCCACAGACAGACAGACAGACAGACAGATCTAATAGTTTCTTAAAAACAAATTATAATTTGGCCAATTCAATCCATGACAGTTTGCGGGGGGGGGGGGGGGGGGGGGACGACGACCAGCGCTGCTGTATGCATTTGACAGAATATCCTGCAAAGCACTTTGAGACACAGTCTAGAAGATGTGGAAAGCGCTATATCAAATGCCAGGATCATTATTATTATTGTCATGATAAAGCAAATACAGAATCTCTCACCCACAGAGAAAAACTGCATTTGGCACAAAATATTCTGTTTCCTTTGCTTAGTCTGCAAACTGGACACCGGAGAAGGTGTGGGTACAGACAGCGTGTAGTGACGTAGCTTACTCTGGGATCTAATAACAATACTGAGGCACAAAACTCTGCCGACCAGTAAATCAGTCACCACGACACACACACAAACCTGTCGCAGTGACCAGCCTGGTGAAGAATATTATTATTATCATTATGATATCACTGTCTTTCCCGCTGCTTGTCCAGCCCATTAGTTAGTTAGTTAGTTAGTTAGTTAGTTAGTTAGTTAGTTAGTTAGTTAGTTAGTTAGTTAGTTAGTTAGTTAGTTAGTTAGTTAGTTAGTTAGTTAGTTAGTTAGTTAGTTAGTTAGTTAGTTAGTTAGTTAGTTAGTTAGTTAGTTAGTTAGTTAGTTAGTTAGTTAGTTAGTTAGTTAGTTAGTTAGTTAGTTAGTTAGTTAGTTAGTTAGTTAGTTAGTTAGTTAGTTAGTTAGTTAGTTAGTTAGTTAGTTAGTTAGTTAGTTAGTTAGTTAGTTAGTTAGTTAGTTAGTTAGTTAGTTAGTTAGTTAGTTAGTTAGTTAGTTAGTTAGTTAGTTAGTTAGTTAGTTAGTTAGTTAGTTAGTTAGTTAGTTAGTTAGTTAGTTAGTTAGTTAGTTAGTTAGTTAGTTAGTTAGTTAGTTAGTTAGTTAGTTAGTTAGTTAGTTAGTTAGTTAGTTAGTTAGTTAGTTAGTTAGTTAGTTAGTTAGTTAGTTAGTTAGTTAGTTAGTTAGTTAGTTAGTTAGTTAGTTAGTTAGTTAGTTAGTTAGTTAGTTAGTTAGTTAGTTAGTTAGTTAGTTAGTTAGTTAGTTAGTTAGTTAGTTAGTTAGTTAGTTAGTTAGTTAGTTAGTTAGTTAGTTAGTTAGTTAGTTAGTTAGTTAGTTAGTTAGTTAGTTAGTTAGTTAGTTAGTTAGTTCGGTCGGTCGGTCGGTCGGTCGGTCGGTCGGTAAGTCAATCAATTTGTCCGTCCGTCCATCCATCCTTTGGCTACAAGGTTAACAGGACCTGCAGTGAGAGGATTGCCTGCCCCCATTGTGGAGAGCTTGTGAGGTGTCCTCTCTCTGTTATTGATCAGTGTTTTGAATTCCAACTCCAGCCAGGCTTTGATGTTTGGGAATGGTAGCTTGGCTGAGCGGTTCTGTGAAGCCAGCGTTTGCTGTAACAGAGTCAGTGTATTCTGTGTTCTGGTCATTCGGTGTCGGCCACAGTCACTCAACTTTAAGTGTGTGCTGGGCAGCGCTTTGAGACGTCTCGAAGACGTGACGAGGGACGCTGCGTCAAACACCAGGATTATTGACTATTATAATTTTAGTCTCGCCTTGCACCCTGGCTTCGATTCCCCTCGGGTCAGGTCTGATCAGAGCCAAACCTTGAGCAAGTTTCCTTACACCACACACACACGCGCCTGATAATAATCCCTCAAAAAAATTAAAAAATTGGTTGTTTCAACCAACGGCTGTGTGTGTGTTGGGCGGGGGGGGGGGGGGATGCTGCTTTGGGTGGGGGTGGGGGGGATGCTGCTGTGTGTGGGGGGGGGACTCTGCTTTGTGTGGTGGGGGACGGGACACTGCTGTGTGTGGGGGGGGGGATGCTGCTTTGTGTGGGGGGAGGGACATGGCTGTGTGTGGGGGGGGGGATGCTGCTGTATGTGGGCGGGGGGACACTGCTGTGTGTGGGGTGGGGGGATGCTGCTGTGTGTGGGGGGGGGGACACTGCTGTGTGTGGGGTGGGGGGATGCTGCTGTGTGTGGGGGGGGGACACGGCTGTGTGTGTGGGGTGGGGGATGCTGCTGTGTGTGGGGGGGGGAATGCTGCTGTGTGGGGGGGGGGGGGGGGGAAAGCTGCTGTGCATAATTAGCTGCTACGTTTTGCCCACAAGTATACAGTCAATTCACTTTACAGTATATTCTTTGAGACACAGTCTAGAAGACATGATAAGGCGCCAGGTCAAACACCAGGATTATTGTTATGATGATTAATGTCTCTGTTTCCACAGTTATGTTCTGGGGAGATATTGCTCTGGATGAAGAGGACCTGAAAATGATCCGAGATTTGAACAAGAAACTCCCAAACTCTGAACATTCCACAGGTATGTTCCCCCCGTCCACCCCCCCATCCACCCCACCCACCCCACCCACCCCCGCCACAAGAATTACATGTCGGGGGCCACTCAAAACAGCATGAGTTCACTGAGGGTCTGAGGGAGGGGAGATGGGAGGTGAGGCGGAGGGACTGAGGGAAGGAGGGGATAAGATGGAGAGGGATTCCGGGAGGGAGAGGACAATGGCAACAGCAATGCAGGGAGTGGGGTGGGGGGGGGGGGGGGAGGAGGGAGGGAGGGAGGATTAGTTGGTTGGCTGGTTTTCAGTATGGACAATGTTATTATAGCTGAGTGTCCAGTTTACAAACTGACCTGGTTATCTCCCTCACTCTCTCCCTCTCTCTATCTCTCTATCTCGGTGTTTACAATGGCTGACAAACGGACTCTGATCAGGTGGTTGTGAACTCAGTTGATCTCAGTCCAATCTCGGACCAAAGAAAGTCTGTGTTCAGCAGAAAGCCCTGCCCTCAGCCGAGCGCAGTGTGTTCACAGCTGCCTCACACACACAAGTTTAACTGATAATGTCCTCCCTCATGTCAATAGGAACCTTGCAACCAACCAAGCATCTCACAGGATTCACTGTAAAGTGTGGTGACTGTGTGTTCCGTGGGCAGCCAGTTGGCTCACAGCGACGTCTCCCAAAACAACTGTGGAGCCTGGTAGGGAGAGACATAGAGAGAGACAACAACAACAACTTAACATTTATAGAGCGCCTTTCACGTCAGGAGGACGTCCCAAGGCGCTGAACAGTCAGGTCGGGACTTGAGCAAGGGAAAGGGGCAGGGCAGGTGGGAAGCGGTGGGAGAGATTTAGGAGGAGAGGGAGAGAGTTGGGAGGGGAGGGAGAGAGTTGGGAGGAGAGGGAGAGAGTTGGGAGGAGAGGGAGACATTTAGGAGGGGAGGGAGAGAGTTGGGAGGGGAGGGAGAGAGTTGGGAGGGCAGCAGAAGGCACGATTGAAGAGGAGGATCTTGAGACTGGTCTTGAAGTAAGCGAGGGAGGGAGTGAGGGAAAGGATCTGTGGGATGGAGTTCCAGAGTAAGGGGGCAGAGAGAGAGAGAGAGAGAGAGGGACTCTCCCACCTTTTGCAACCGGAGAACTCTAGCCTGATCAGGGCACCTCAGGAATGATATGGTGTGCGGCTGTCGCAGTCACTGCATTTTACAGTGAGTCACCAGCGCTGGGGGATGTCCTCTCACTGAGAGGGTCATGTGTGACATGTCAGGAATGTGTTCACCATTATTAATAATAATAATAACTCTGGCATTCGATGTAGTGGATATAGTGGAGTCCTGCAGTTCAGTACACTCACCTCGCAGATGAGAGACCTGGGTTCGATTCCCGGCAGGTCAGGTCAGGTCAGGCCCAAATTGTGGGCAAGTTTCCTTACTCTACACACACACAAACACACACCTGATAATAATCCCTCTAAAAAAAACACTAACAAATTGGTCATTTCAACCCACGACTGTTTGTGGGGACGCTGCTGTGTGTAATTGGCTGCTGCATTTCACCCACAAAATAACAGTGTTTACAGTATAATCTGTGTGGAGACGTCTAGACCAGAGGTTCTCAACCAGGGGTACGTGTACCCCAGGGGGTACAAAATGACTTCCAGGGGGTATAGGTGGTGATGCATTGATTTATTTAGCTCCTATTTAGCGTTTTATAGCTATTTCAAATTGTATATTTAATTGTTATTCCCCTTGTTTTGTATCATAGAATCATAGAATCATAGAATTTTACGGCACAAAAGGAGGCCATTCGGCCCATCTAGTCTGTGCCGGCTCTTTGAAAAGAGCGATTCAATCCCACTGCCCTGCCCGCTCCCCATAGCCTAATAGACCTGTTCTCCCTAAATAAAGATCTAATTCCCTTTTAAAAGTTGTTATCGAATCAGCCTCCACCACCTTTTCAGGCAACGCATTCCAGATTCGAACAACTCGCTGAGTGAAAAAATTTCTCCTCAGCTCCCCTCTACTGCGCCTTGAAACTATTTTAAATCTGTGACCAGGAGTCACAGATTCACCCACGAGTGGAAATAGTTTTTCTCTATTTGCCCTGTCGCTCGAAACCCCTCATGATCTTATAAACCTCTATTAGGTCTCCCCTCAATCTTCTCTGCTCCAGAGAGAATAAAATATGTGCTAGTTATTTTGTTATATAATAAAAGCTTGGTCATAAAATGCAAATGAAATGAGGGGGGTAAGGGGGTGGGGGTGGGGAGTGCACGATAATATTGAAAATTAACAAGGGGCACATTACTGAAAAAAGTTGAGAACCACTGGTTTAGAAGACGTGAAAAGTGCGATATCAAATGGAAGAATTATTATATGGTGTAGTGCCTCATCACATCGATGGTGCCTCAAAGCATTTGATTAATCATCTTCCAAACACAGAGCTCTGATAGCCACTTGGCTTGCGATAAAGTTCCTGTAACTTGTGGGTGTGTCACTACACTTACAGTGTATCCTGCGAAGCGCTTTGAGACGTCTCAATGATCTGATCAGGCGCCGTATAATAATACACATAATCCTTGCATTTGATACAGCGACTTTTCACATCTTCTAGACTGTGTCTCAAAACGCTTCACAGAATATACTGTAAAGTGAAAACTGAATTGACTGTATATTCAATATACAGTGGGTGAAACGCGGCAGCCAATTGCGCCACAGCAGCGTCCCCCACAAACAGTCGTGGATTCAAATGACCAATTTTGGTATTGTTTTTATGGAGGGATAATTATTAGATGTGTTACTATTAATAATAAATAATTAATAGACTAATTATTAGTCTGTGTGTGTGGAGTAAGGAAACAAGGTTTCGCCCTGACCATCCTGGATTTTAACACAGGTCTAATTACTCGGAGCTACAGATACATCAAATGCAAGGATATTTTAACAAATACAAGGATATTTTAACAAATACAAGGATATTTTCTTATGATTATGTTTGGGTAAAAAAAAGTAATTTGTTGTTGTTGTGTGTGTGCCTGTGTGTTGATGTGTGCAGCTGTGTGTGAGGCTGTATATGGCTGATAAATTCTCTCCCTCTCTCTCTCTGTCTCTCATTCACAGATGTTCCTCTGACAGGGGGAGAAAGGAGTCGGAGCAAAAGAGCCTCTACTTCTCGCCCAGAGCGAGTGTGGCCGGAGGGAGTGATTCCTTATGTGATTGGGGGAAACTTCACTGGTCAGTTCAGACAAAAAAAGCTTCCATTTGCATAGCGCCCTTTCACATAGGGCAGCATCCCGGAATCTGACACCGAGCTGGGGGGAGACAGGGAAGGAGGGAGGGAGGGGCAAGGCTCTCTCTCTCTCTCTCTCTCTCTTCCCTCCCATCACTGCACTGGAATGTCAGCCTGAACTGTGAGCTCAGTGTCCCTGACGTGGTATGGGGAAGGAGAGGGCGAGAGGGCCGGGAGGAAGTGGGGCGGGGGGCTCAAATCCACAGGCGAGGGAAGGAGTGAGTGACTGATCTACACGGGCTGCCACGTGAGAGAGAGGGAGAGAGAGAGAAACGGAGAGCTCAGGGGAAAGAAACAAAGAGGTTTAGCAATCCAGAGAAAGGGGAAAGGGGCTTGCGGGAGTGTAAGTGTGTGAGAGGTGAAGTTTTATTGAGAATTGATCTGGTTTTCATTAGAATGGAAACATCTGGTCTCAAATCTGTGCCAGAAATTTGTGAGGAGAAGCCAGGGCCAGATTCTCCCAGCTACTGAGAAGCAGGCAGGGCATTTAACCCAATCCGCAACAGCTCAGACAGAAAGGCCAGGCATTCAGACAGTGGGTCACAAGAGAGTGACAGCCTGCGGTTCAGACTTCCAGCGACTTCTCTTGTGAGTCAGTAGATGTGGGTTTGAGCCTCCTACACGTAACTCATTCACAGTCTAAGCTGTCACCCAAGTCAGAGTAGCATTGGAGGGAGAGAGAGAGTTTGTTTGGACGCTGCTGTATGCAATTGGCTGTCGTGTTTTCAACCACGAATTATACAGTCACTACACTTTACAGAACATCCTGTGAAGCACTTTCAGGCATCTTAAAACAATTTTTAAGGAGTTATTACCACCGGGAAAGCAATCTGCCAATCGATTATCAACCGCATTCCTACATACTGCCGCATAAACAGAGGTGTGTGTGTGTGTCCTGCTGACGTGAAAGGCGCTATACAAATGTAATTTTGTTGTTGTGTGTAGGGGTGTCTGTGTGTGTAAGGAAACTTGCTGAACATTTTGCCGTGCCAGCCAGGTCTCTCACTCACAAGGCGAGCACTCTGACCACTAACAATTATTATTATTGTTGCTGTTCCAGGGCCTCAGAGAGCGATCTTTAGACAGGCCATGAGACACTGGGAGAAAAACACATGTGTCACCTTCCTGGAGAGGACTGACGAGGAAAGCTACATAGTGTTCACTTACAGGCCCTGTGGGTAAGTGAGAGGGACAGCCTCCCCCCCCCCCGCCCCCCCGCACATCAGAGACTCTTAGCTCAAAGTCCAAGCTGACACTTTAGTGCACACGAAGAGAGAGAGAGCCTTATCTTGTTCAAGCAAATTGTCTCTAACCCTGACCTGGGAGTGTGGATGGACGGATATACAGTGTGGAGGGAGCGTAATTCATAAACATTAGGAGCAGAAGTAGACCCTAGCCCTTAATCCATAAGAAATCTGTCAATTTCAAGATTTGTGAGCCTATCACCCACATCCTCCCCCCACCCTCACCGGGTCCCCATCTCCAGCAATTCGAGTTCTGGATCACCATCCTAACATTTTTGTGCCTCCATTTTCTTGCCTCACAACCCCTCTGGAGACCACCTCAAACCCTTCAAACCAAGTAACTCTGTTCACGCAGCAGTCACTGACAGGCTTCATATCCCTCACTCCACAGCTTGCAACGGATCTCCCCCCATTCTTTGGAACTGTATTCCGGATTACGTCCTCTCTTCCCTCTCCTGCAAGATCCATCTTAAAACTTTGCTCTTTTCCTGACCCTTTGGCATTTTTCTCCTCCTGATACCCTCTCTCCCTGGGCTTACCCCTATCTCGAGAGCAAACAGTGGATTTTGAGAGCTCCTCCCTATTGTGAACCATGTCATCCAACAGCCTCACCCCCTCTCTCCCCTTCAGTGGGACTACCCTCTCCCAGTTGAAATTCTACACACATCACCACCATTACATATCTTAAAATGGTTTCTCCTCCAGCCACAACATCTATTGCGATTATACAAACTGTTCTTGAACTGTACTGCACTCGCTTGTTTTCACATCCATTTATGCCCTCACACCTGTCTTCTCAGCCCTCACCATCCGCACCGTATCAGTACTGCCCTCCTCCACCTCTGCCACATCACCCAATTTAGCCCCTATCTTACCTCAACGTCCAACTCGATTTAGTCCACGCAGTTCTCGCCAGTTTACCCAGCTCAATCACTAACAAGATCCTAATGATTCCAATCTTTACCAGACATATCCTTGCCCCTCCCAGGGTACTAGTTTACTGGCCTGTCACTGCAAGACCTGCTCATGGGCCACTCGTAGCTCAATGACTCCGTAGCTCCTGACAGTGTTACTTTCTCTCTCTCTCTCTCTCTTTCTCTCTCTCTGTCTCTCTCTAGCTGCTGTTCCTATGTGGGGAGGCGAGGAGGGGGACCTCAGGCCATCTCCATTGGCAAGAACTGTGACAAGTTTGGGATTGTGGTGCATGAGTTGGGCCATGTGATTGGCTTCTGGCACGAGCACACCAGGCCCGACCGGGACAACCATGTCACCATCGTCCGAGAGAACATCCAACCAGGTGATTGGCCTCACGAACTGCAGCCTGACCTCCTGACCCTTAGACTGACCTCCTGACCCCTAGTCTGACCACCAGTCATCAAACCTGGTCTCTCAACCCCTGGCCCTCCAGACTGACCTCCTGAACCCCCCCCCCCCCCCCCCTCACCAGGCATGACCTGCTGACCACTATTCTGACTTCCTGACCCCTAATCTGACCTCCTAGCCCTTAATCTGACCTCCTGACCCCTAATCTGACCTACCGACCCACCAGCTCTTTGAACTCCTGATGCTGCTATGACCCATATTTTTGCCTTCCTCAACTCCAAAGCAGTGTGTGTGTTTGTGAGGAGTGGGTAGGGGTGGGCTCTGTGTATCCATCAGTGACTAACCTTTTGCTCATCTGAACCCTTCAGGGCAGGAATACAACTTCCTGAAGATGGAGCCTGAAGAGGTGGATTCCCTGGGGGAGATGTATGACTTTGACAGCATAATGCACTACGCCAGGAACACATTCTCCAGGTGGATCTCACAGTACCTGCCCTCCCAGCCTGCCCCTGTCCCCCTGACCCTGCCCTCCCAGCCTGCCCCTGTCCCCCTGCCCCTGCCCTCCCAGCCTGCCTGCCCCTGTCCCCCCAACCCTGCCTGACGTTAAAAAAATGCAGCACGATAGGCTAGGTGAGTGGGCAAATAGGTGGCAGATGAAATATAATGTAGGGAAGTGTGAAGTCATCCACCCAGATGGCAAAAACAATGAATCAGATTATTTTTTAGAAGGGGAGAGACTAGTTCAGAGGGACTTGGGTGTCCTTGTACACCAGTCACAAAAAGTTAGTTTGCAAGTACAGCAAGCAACTAGGAAGGCTAACGGTATGTTGGCATTTGTTACAAAAGGGTTAGAATATAAGAGTAGGGAAGTCTTGCTTCAACTCTATAGGGCCCTGGTGAGACCACACCTAGAATATTGTGTGCAGTTTTGGTTTCCTTATTTAAGAAAGGATGTACTCGCCTTGGAGGGGGACAACATAGATTCACTAGGTTGGTACCTGGGATGAGGGGGATGAGCTATGAGGATAGGTTGAGCAATCTAGGCCTATATTCTCTAGAATATAGAAGAATTAGAGGTGATCTTATAGAAACCTATAAGATTATTAAGGGACACGACAGAGTAGACAGTGGGAGACTGTTTCCCCTGAGAAACTATAATCAGGGGTCACATTCTGAAAACTAGGTGTCAGCCCTTTCGCACTGAGTTGAGAAAAAACTTCTTCACTCAGAGGGGTAGTGAATTTATGGAATTCTCTACCCAAAAGTTCTGTAGATGCTCAGTCCTTGAACATATTTGAAGACTGAGATTGATAGATTTCTTGTGGATAAAGGGATTAAGGGATATGGGGATAAGGCAGGCAGGTGGAGCTGGAATAGATCAGCCATGATCTTATTGAATGGCGGGGCAGCTCGAGGAGCTAAATGGCCTACTCCTGCTCCTAATTCTTATGTTCTTATGTACCCACCCCTGCCCTCCCTGTCCCCTCCCCTTTTAAAGGGAAAAACAAATAGTAATTATTATTATTTGGTCATTTCAACCCACGACTGTTTGTGGGGATGCTGCTGTGCGCAATTGCTGCCACATTTTGCCCACAAAATATATAGTTAGTTGATATTACCGTGAAGAGCTCTGGGATCTTGAAGATGTGATTAGCGCCTAAATCAGATGCAATGATTATTATTATTGTTAGTATCTACTGAGCTACTGAGGATTATCTCTAGCATTTCCATGTGTAGGTGGGAGGCAGGGAATTCTCAGTTGGGTTTGGAGATTTAAGCAATGGTGACGGATTTCCATGTGTGTCAGACAGACTCTGTGCTCTGTGTTTAAGGGGAATATTTCTGGATACGATACTCCCTCGATATGATGAGAATGGGGTCCGCCCACCAATAGGACAAAGAACAAGGCTGAGTAAGGGTGACATTACTCAAGCCCGGAAACTTTACCAATGTCAGGGTGAGTATTATACACACGCTCGCACGCACAAATATGCACAAACACACACACATACATACACAAACAACACACGTACCTACATACACAAACTCATACAGACAAACGCATATACTGGTAAGCCCCGATTTAAGACGCTTCTATTTACATCATTTTGATTGAACGAACATAATTTTTTAACACCTTTTTATCGATATAGGACCCTTGGTTTCGTTTTAACGATCAAAATTATCTTTTTTGCGCATGTGCAGTATATATTTTGAATATCGCAGTCGTATTTGACGCGTTCTTTTTGTCCACACGCACAGCCATAGTGTATTAGCGGGTAAATCGCACTCGCACCTGATATAGTGATTCCAGACATTTGAACTGGCCAATAGCATGTCACTACGTCATTATTTAAAAGCAGCTGATTTTGAAGCGACACCACGCCACGTCAGTATTACAGTCATTTTAGAACATTCCCGAGCAACTTCTAGCGATTCTACCAAGTCGGGAAGAGACAGCAGTGAGTGAAATGAGCAGCGGTTATACCGCTAGTGGCCAGAAACCCCGCAAAATCATCACTTTAAATACTAAATACTAAATTGGAGGTGATAAAGTGCATCGAGTCTGGCAAAAAAGGTATGGACGTTGGGAGGGCTTTAGGGCTGGCTAGATCAACGAGGGCTACGATAAAACAGAATCAGGACAATATACTGGCAAGTTCAAGGTGTGTTACAGCTACAGGTGCAAGCAGATTACAATAGTGTACAGTTGCCCCAAGTACCCCCTTCTTGCCTATGTGTGTTATTTTGGGTGTTTTATGTGTTATTTAGTTTTTTTAAGGTCCGAAATTTTTTTGAAAAGAATGCATCTCGGGTTATATAATGGGGCTGCATGGGAAACCGCATTTCAATTTAGGACGTTTCGATCTGAGTACAGATTTTTAAGAACCCAACCCCATCCTAAATTAAGGTTTACCTGTATACATAGACATGTATATACATACACATATATATATATACACACACATGTACATACATAGACGCATACACACACACGTGTACATAGACACATCACATATATACATACACACACATGTACATAGACACATACACACACATAGACACATAGACACACACACATGTACATTGTTGTTAGTAGATTGGTGGATCGCTTTCCAGAGGGTTAATAATCCCTTCCAAAAATAATAATAATAATGTATTCACTCAACCCACGACTGTTTGTGGGGATATCGCTGTGCTCACAAAATACACAGGCACTGAACTTTACCATAATAATTGTTGCGTTTGACACAGCATCTCTTAACACGTCTTCGAGACGCACACCGTAAAGGGGATGAATTGACTTTGTGAATGTTTTGTGGGCGAAACACGTTCTGTCCTGCGAAGGGCTTTGAGACGTCTCGACGCTGCGTCGATAGCAAACTCAGGGATAGTTACTGTTTTATAGTTTTTGTTGTTGTTATTGTTAACATTATTGATATTAATGCGACGTTTCCCTGACTTGGCAGCCTGTGGGGAGACACTCCAGGATTCCTCAGGGAACTTCTCCTCTCCCGGCTTCCCAAACGGATACTCGTCTTTCACCCACTGTGTGTGGCGTATCTCTGTCACACCAGGCGAGAAGGTGAGAGGCTGGAACCAGCGGCTGGCACAGAGAGAGGCCGGTGGGGGTGGGGGGGAAGTGGGTGGATTCTGGAGGAAGATAGCGGTAACTCTGACAACTTCAGGGTCCTTGCACCTGTGTTCAAAGCCCCTCCCTCTCCCCCTCTTGCCCCCCCCCCACCCCTTTCCCCCACCTCCCCCCCTCACTCCGCTATTTCCCCCCTCACGTCCCTCCCTTCCCCTTCTTCCTTCTCCCCCATCCTCCCCCCCCCTCCCTCCCCCCCCTCCCTCCTCCCCGTCCCCCACTTCCTTCCTAATCCAGCGCCTCCACTCAACTGGCCCTGGCTCCTGCTCGTCCCTCACATCCTCCACCCCACCCTCAGCCACTGCGCTCCCAAACTCTATCACACTCTCCCTCAATCCCTCCCATTGTCTGCCTCCCTCCCTCCCTCCCTCCCTCCCTCCCTCCCTCCCTCCCTCCCTCCCTCCCATTCTTCACATCCCATTTGAGAAACCTTTTGCTTTGACCGTGCTTCCCCCACCGGCTCGGAATCTAAGTTATTGTTGTTGTTGCTGCTGCTGTTGTTGTCGCTGCTGTTGTTTTTGTTGTTGTTGTTGGCGAAACGTAAACCGTTATTTCAGATCATTTTGAACTTCACGGCGATGGACATGTTCCGGAGCCGCCTGTGTTGGTATGATTACGTGGAGGTGAGAGACGGATACTGGAGGAAGGCACTGCCTCGAGGTGAGAGACACTGTACTGTCCCATCAATAACCGCACCTTTTCTCTTTTGAGGTTGTGGAGTCCCTGTAGCTCAGTGGTTGGAGGTAAGCTTGGTTAGAGCAAGGGTGGGTCGGGGTCAAACTTTAGGCACGTTTCCTTACTCCACATGCACGTACACACGCGCACACGCAGCTCTGTTCACTCAGCAGTCAGTAGGAAACCGGCTGTTAGTCAATTGGCAAATCGCTTTTCCCAGGGCGGGGGTAATAATCCCATCAAAAAAAAGAAAAATTAGACACCTCAACCCACAACTGTTTGTGGGAGTCACGGTGCACGATTGGCAGCCACATTTCACACTGAAAATATAGTCACTACACTTATTCCACTTTGTGCTGTGAAGCGCTTTGAGACATCTCGAAAACGCGATGAGGCGCTGTGTCCCAGACAAGGATTATTGTTATTATTATTGAAAGTTACTGGTTTGTGGGTGAGCCAGACAGGCATTTGCCAGTGAAGATTGATGTTATACTGTCTGTAAATGATTGTTTGGACAGTAAACCAATGTGTGGCCTATTTACATCCCACTGGGAACTCAACTGCGAAGCAAGCGAGCATTTTATTTAGGGGATTGTTGGTCAGGACACTGAAAGAGAGGGAGAGAGCGAGAGTGCAAGAAGAGGAACTCCCTTCTATTTACCAGCAGGGATCCTTATCATATCTTCAAGCTATTGTGTGGGTTTAGCTGGTTAGACTCCAGCAGTTACCCCAAAACACACTCTGGGCTTCCCCCTTCACCCCGCCCAACATACACTCTGGGCTCCCCCCCCCCACCCAAAACACACTCTGGGCTCCCCCCCCCCCCCGCCCCCTCAGCCTTGGCACTCGCCAACCTGCGCCTAATACTCTCCAGAATTAGGTAAACAGGGGGCATCTCTCCAGGGGGAGAGAGAGAGAGCGCATTCCATCCCAACAATCTATCTCTGGGGTTTCAATGTGTAGGTGGGGGGCAGCGAATTCTCAGTTGGGTTTGGAGACTCTTAAGCAACGGTGACGGGTTTCTATGTGTGTGACGGACGGACGATCACAAAAAAATCGTTAACATCCACCTGAACAGGGCACAGACGAGGAACTGAGTTTAATGGCTCATCCAAAGGACAGCGTCTCTGACCGCGCTCCCTCCCCCCCTCCCACCCTTCCCCCTCCATCCCCTCCTCCCTCCCCCTAGCACTGCATTGGAGCTAAGGTTGGATTGAAAGTACGAACGGCTGAGTTGGTTCATGGCGTTGATATCCCTCCCTCCCTCCCCGCCTCCCTCCCCACATCCCTCCCTCTCTCTCAGGACGTTTCTGTGGTGACCGTTTGCCACCCCCACTGGTCTCCACCGACAGCCGTTTGTGGATTGAGTTCCGAAGCAGCAGTAACGTTGGCAAAGGCTTCTCTGCCGTCTATGAAGGTACAGCAAATCGCAGCATTTACACGCCCCCCACCCCCCCCCCCCCCCCCCGTGTGTGTAAATGCTGGGGGGATATGTGTAAATGCTGCGGGAGGAGGGTGGGGGTGGGAGTGGGAGGATGAGGGGGAGGGGGGGAGGTGACTGTGGACACAGTCAAAGAGGAAGGTCTTCAGCCACAACCTGAAGATGGGGAAGGAGGAGACAAGGTGGGGGGATTCAGGGAGAGGGTGGCAGAGTTTCGGGGCCTAGTGGCTGAAAGCGTGGCCACCGGTGGAGCGGAGGGGACGAGGGACATGGTCTAGGCCACAGCCAGCCAGAGGCGGAGGGTTGAAGGGAGGGAGGGGATGAGGGAGGGATTTGACGACGAGTGTGAGGATCTTGAAATTGATCTGTTTGGTGATTGGGAGTGAGTGGAGCCTGGGGAGGACTGGGGTGATTGGGTGGGGGACAGACAGCATTTTGGATTAAACGAGTGTTGCCATTTCTTCATCATCTGCCTCCTCTTCCTCACTCTCTCATTCTCTCTTTTTCTCCTCACCTCGATCATGTTTCAACATTACCGATGGAAATTGTGAAATCTGACTGGTGTGTGGAATGGGGGAGGTGGAGGGGAGGGTGGGGTGTAGGGAGGGAGGGAGAGAGGGTGGGAGCGGCCACTAACTCGAGGGGAAGTGAGAGGATGGGGGCACTGGCTGGGAGGGAGGGGTGAGGGACTCCTGTCTTTCTGCCCTATGTTGACCCCACACTAAGTAGTATAGAATTATACGGCACAAAAAGAGGCCATTTAGCCCATCTAGTCTGTGTCAGCTCTTTGAACAGAGCAACTCAATCCCACTGCCCAGCTTTCTCCCCATAACCTAACAGACCTGCTCTTCCTAAATAAAGATCTAATTCTCTTTTAAAAGCTGTTACGGAATCGGCCTCCACCACCTTTTCAGGCAATGCATTCCAGATTCCAACAACCAGCTGACATTTCTCCTCAGCTCCCCTCTGCTTCGTTTTGAAACTATTTTAAATCTGTGACCACGAGTCACTGATTCGCCCGCCAGTGGAAACAGTCTTTCCCTATTCACCCTGTCGAAACCTCTCATAATCTTATAAACCCTATCAGGTCTCCACTCAATCTTCTTTGTCCGAGAGAGAATAAACCTAGCCTATCTAGCCTTTCCTTGTAGCTGAAGTCCCTCATTCCTGGTACCATCCTAGTAAATCTCCTCTGCACCCTTTCCAATGTCTTAATATCCTTTCTGTAATGTGGTGACCAGATTTGGACACAGTACTCTGGCTGAGGCCTAACCAAAGTCTTATAGAGGTTAGTCAGCACTTCCAGACTTTTGTACTCTATACCACTATTTATAAAGCCTAGTATCCCATATGCCTTCTTAACGGCTTTGTCCATCTATCCTGCCACCTTCAAAGAGTCACTAACACAAATCTCCAGTTCTCTCACACCCCTTAAAATTGTCCTATCTAGCCCTATATTGCCTCCCCTTATTTCTTCTCCCAAAATGTATCACTTCACATTTCTCTGAATTAAGCTTCATCTGCCATGTGTCTGCCCACTTTACCATTTTATCTATATCTTCTTGCAGATGGCTACTATCCTCCTCACTATTTACTATTCTCCCTAACTTAGTGTGATCTGCAAACTTGGAAACTGTGCTCCCTACACCCAAGTCCAGATCATTAATATATATTAAAAAGAGCAGTGGTCCCAATACTGATCCCTGGGGGACGCCACTGCACACTTCCCTCCAGTCTGAAAAACAGCCGCTCACCACAACTCTCTGCTTTCTGTCTCACAGCCAGTTGTGGATCCACGTTGCCACTGTCCCTTTAATGCTGTCGGCCTCTACTTTCCTGATAAGCCTCTCATGCGGCACTTTGTCAAATGCCCTTTGAAAGTCCATGTAAACTACATCAACTGCGCTGCCCTCGTCGACCCATTCCGTTACCTCATCGAAAAATTCTATCAGATTTGTAAGGCAAGATTTGCCTTTAACAAATCGATGCTGGCTGTCCTTTATCAGCCTATATCTTTCTAAATGAAGATCTATCTTGTCCCTGATTATAGACTCTAGATGTTTGCCCACTACCGACGTTAGACTGACTGGTCTGTGGTTCCCAGGTTTGTCCTTCTGCCCCTTTTTATACAAGGGAGTAACATTAGCTATCCTCCAGTCCTCTGGCACCACCCCTGTGTCCAAGGAAGATTGAAAGATTGTGGCCAGAGTCTCTGCTATTTGCTCCCGTACTTCCCTTAGTAACCTAGGATGCATCCCATCTGGACCAGGTGACTTATCTACCTTGAGCGCCATCAATCTTTTTAGTAGTTCCTCTCTGTTTATGCTAATCCTATCCATTTCTACTACACTCTCCTCCAATACTGTAGCATTGGCTGCATCCTCTTCTCTTGTGAAGACAGAGGCAAAGAACCCATTCAGTACATCAGCCATGCCCTCTGCCTCCACAATAAGATTTCCTCCTTGGCCCCTAATTGGCCCCACCCTACTCTTGACCAATCTTTTACCCTTAAATATGTTTGTAAAATACCTTAGGATAGTGAGAAGAAGCAGTGTTGTGTGTAACTGTTGCTGTGCATCTCTAGCGATCTGTGGGGGGATCATTAACAAGGATCTGGGACAGATTCAGTCGCCCAATTACCCTGACGACTATCGACCGTCCAAGGTGTGTGTGTGGAACCTCAGGGTGTCCGAGGGCTTCCACGTGGGTCTGACCTTCCAGTCCTTCGAGGTGAGACGCTCCAGAGTCTCACTCTGTGTGCATCCGTCTGTATCTCTGTGTATCTCTCCCTCCCTCTCTCTCCCTCTCAGTCTCTCTCTCCGTATCTCTCTGTCACTCTCGATCTCGGTTTGTGTGTGTATATCTCTCCCCCTCTCAGTATCTCTGTCACTCTCAGTCGCTCTCTTTCTCCATGTCTCTCGGTCTCTGTGTGCGTGTGTGTGTCTCTGTGTCTCTCTATGTTGACTGTTTGCCGTTTGACTAGATTGAGCGCCACGACAGTTGTGCGTATGATTACCTGGAGATTCGGGACGGGGCCAGTGAGCGCAGCCCTCTGCTCGGGCGTTTCTGTGGTTATGACAAACCTGAGGACATCAAGTCCAGCTCAGGGTCACTGTGGATGAAGTTTGTGTCTGACGGCTCCATCAACAAGGCCGGCTTCTCAGCCAACTTCTTCAAAGGTCAGCAAGCATGCACTCACACTCACTCTTACTGTCACTCTCACACAGACAAACTAACACACATTCACTGGCATGCTCATGCTCTGACCACACTCTCACACACACTCACTGACACACTCACACACTTACTCACACGCTTACTGTCTCACTCTCACCGACACACTCGCAGGCCCACTGTCACACGCACTCACAGATGCACGATCACACTCATACACACTTACTCATAGTGACTGACACACTCACACTCTGACACGCACACACTGATACAGTCACTGTCATGCTCACTGACACACTCACACAGATGAAGTAACACGCACTCACTCACATAATCATTCACACCCTGACTGACACACTTACTCACACATTCACTGATGCACTCAATCACACATTCACTGACAGTGTAATGCGTCTGTGTGTGAGCATGAATATGTGAATGTGTGAGAGTGTGTGAATGTGTGTGAGTGTGTGTGAACGCGTGTGCAACTGTGAGTGTGTGTATATAACAGTGGCTGCGTACAGTTTTTTGGGATGGAGGAGATGAGATGCCAAAGGGTTTAATTGTGATGTGATGGGTGAGTATTTGAGAATGAGTGTGTGTGTGCGCGCGAGTGAGATTTTGCGAGTGTGAAAGCGAATAAGTGTGAAAGCAACTGTGAGTGAGTTGGTGTGAGAGAGTTCAAGTGAGTGTGAGTGAGTTTGCGCATGAGCGCATATGCTGTTGAGTGTGTTTGAGCATGAGTGAGCACGTATGTGAGTGTGTCAACAAGCATCTGTGAGAGCGATCATGAGAGCGAGTGAACATGCGAGCGAGTGTGAGTGTGAAAGTGAGTGTGAAAGCAAGTGAGTGTGAGCATGTGTGTGAGCAAGCGAGTGTGAGAGTGAACAGGTGAGTGAGTGGGTGAGTATGAGAGCAAGCGGGTGAGTGTGAGAGTGAGCAGGTGATTGTGAGAGCGAGTGAGTGTGAGAGCGAGCGAGTATAAGAGCCGAGTGTGAGAGTGAGTAAGTGTGTGAGAGAAAGTGTGAGAGTGAGCGAGTATAAGATCCGCGTGTGAGAGTGAGTAAGTGTGAGAGAGTGTGAGAGCGAGTAAGTGTGAGATCGAGTGAGCGTGAGGGAGAGGAGAGGCTGATTCTGTGGCTGTGTGTTTTGGTCTCTCCACAGAGATGGATGAGTGTTCGAGAGCTGACAATGGAGGGTGTGAGCAGCGATGTATCAACACTCTGGGCAGTTACACTTGTGCCTGTGACCCCGGCTTTGAGCTGGGACCTGACAAGAGGAGCTGTGAGGGTGAGAGGCCAACGGTGCCAGGCGAGGGTTCACGGGCTGCCTTACAGATGGTGCCAAGCACTTCTCAACGGTACTTAACGTGAGAGGGCGAGTGATGGCAGCCAGTATAACCCACCACAGCGCAGTGCAAACTACTGACTGCCCCTCCCTCCCTCCCTCCCTCCCTCCGCCTGTCCACACTCCTTCCACTCCTCTCCCTCCTTTCCCTCCCTCCCTCTCTCCCTCACTCACTCACTCTGCTTCTCGCTCTCTCGTCTCTGCTTCCCCTCTTCTCTGCTCCCCCTCTCACTCCATCTCTTGCTCTCTCCGCTCTGTCTCTCACTCTCTTTCTGTTTGCTCCCCCACTCACTCCATGTCTGCCCCTCTCACTGCTCTACCTCACTCTCCCCCTGTTCCCTCACTCACTCTGTCTCTCCCCCTCTCTCTCCTCTGTCTCCCTTTCCTCTTTCACTCCTCTCTCTCTTCCTCCACCCCTCACTCTTTCTCTCTCTCCTTCTCTCACTTCACAACCTTTTTGAGGGATAGAGAGAGAGAAAACCTGGAATCTTCCTCTCTCAACAGCTTCCACCGAAATCCTATTAGAACCAGATTAGAATCATAGAGGCCAGAATCTCTCTCGTCAGCCAGCTCCTTTCACGTTGGAAGGATATCTGAGAGTGTTTCACAGGATTCACTGTAAAAGTGTAACAGTAATGATCCTTGCACTTGATATAGCGCCTTATCACGTCTTCGCGACGTCTCAAAGCGCTTTATAGGACACACCATCAAGCGAATTGACTGTATATGTATGTTTGGGCGAAACCCAGCAGTCAATTGCACACAGCAGCGTCGCCACAAACAGTCTTGGATTGAGTGACCAAATTATTATTATTCATGTTTTTGAAGGGGTTATTAATTCCGGAAACATGATCTGCCAATCGACTAACAACCGAGCTCCTACTCACTGCTGGATAAACAGAGGCGTGTGTGTGTTGGAGGGGAGGGGGAGGTGGGAGGGTTGAATAAGGTAACTTGCCCAGTGTTTTGCCCTGATCCGTACTGGGAATCGAACCCGGGTCCTCTCGCTTGCAAGGCAAGCGCTCTAACCACTGATCTACGGGGAGCGAGTGCGTATTTTGTCAGCAAGACATTGCAGCCAATCACGCAAGTGTCAGAGGAAGGACACTCAGTCTCTCTTTACCCGCCCAGTACGCTAGCCGATGATGTAGTGACTATGGGAGCTGAGAAGAAGGGAGGAGGGGTTAGAGGGGTGTCCCACACAATGGGTGACTGTGTGTCTTGACCCCCAGCTGCCTGTGGGGGGTTCCTGACTAAGCTGAACGGATCACTGACCAGCCCAGCCTGGCCCAAGGAATACCCAGCAAATAAAAACTGTGTGTGGCAGGTGGTGGCTCCCACACAGTACCGCATCTCCCTCAAGTTCCACTTCTTTGAGGTGGAGGGCAACGACGTGAGTGTTTACATATATACAGCTCACCTCAAATAACTATCTGAGCACACACACACACACACACACACCTCTCTCACATACACACCTCTCACACACCCACACTCACACCCTCCACCCTCGCCTGGCACGCGCACACACACACACATTCCCCCTCTCACAAATACACCCCTCCCACACATACCCACTCACCACACACCCTGCGCACACTCCTCCTCCACAGGTGAAATAGCTTCTTTACTGGTTCACTCAGTCCGTGGTCAGTCCCTGATGAGGTGTCTGAGGCTGTGCTGGGTTGTGTGTGCGTGTGCATACTTATGTTTGTGTGGGTACGTGTGCAAGTGTGTGTGTGCATGTGTGTGTGTACGTACGCAAGTGTGCATACATGTGTGTGCTTGTGTGAGTACGTGTATGTGCGTGTGTGAGTACATGCATGTGAGTATGTGTGTGTGTGAATACGTGTGCACATACATGTGTGTGCGCATGCGGGACGTCCTCCAGACGAGAGAGGCGTTCTGACGAACCACGGTGACGAGTTTGCGTGTGTGTCAGACATTGTAATTGATCAATCGTCCAAATCATTGTACAAACTGTGAGTTGCTGTTGTTGTTGTGACAGGTGTGTAAGTATGACTATGTGGAGGTGCGGAGTGGGCTGTCCTCAGACGCCAAGCTCCACGGCAAGTTCTGTGGAGCTGAAAAACCTGAAGTCATCACCTCGCAGTACAACAACATGAGAATCGAGTTCAAATCAGACAACACTGTCTCCAAGAGAGGCTTCAAGGCTCATTTCTTCTCGGGTAAGTCACTGCTACTACTAATAATAATATTTGATGTAGTGCTTTTCACGTCTTCTAGATGTCTCAGAGCGCTTCACTCTAAAGTGAATAGACTGTATATTTTGTGGGCGAAAAGCAGCAGCCAATTGCGCACAGCATGGTCCCCACAAACAGCCTTGGGTTGAAATGACCAATTTATTATTTTTTTGATAGATTGCTAATAGGTATGTGTGTGTGTGTGTGTGTGTGTGTGTGTGTGTGTGTGTGTGTGTGTGTGTGCGTGCGGCCTAAGAAATCTCGCCCTGACCTGACGGGAATCAAACCCAGATCCCTTGCTTGCGAGGCGAGCGCTCTAACCACGAGCTACACGGACTCCACAGAGTGCGTCAGACACCCAGCTGATCACAGTGACGGGTTTCCGTATCTGTCAGATTAGACAGGCTGTGTGTCTAATCAGTCATTTGAATAATAATAATAATAATAATGGTAAGAATGTGTGTTGTTGATGTTAATGGGTTGCTCTCGGGGTCCAGACAAGGACGAATGCTCCAAGGAGAACGGAGGGTGTCAGCACGAGTGTGTGAACACCTTTGGCAGCTACGAGTGTCAGTGTCGAAGTGGCTTCACTCTCCACACCAATCAACATGACTGTAAAGAGGGTAAGTTGAGGTGGGGAGGAGAGAGGGGAGGGAAGGGCTAGGAGGAGTCCAAGGCCCTTGGAAGGAGAGAGAGACTGGCTTTGCATATCCTCAGTGAACCTAAGAACTTGCTAGAGAAAAGAAGACCAAGATCCATCTTGTTGGCCTTCAACCAACGTTAGCAGTTGCTGTCATGTCGTGCCCCCAAGCTATACACTGGATTATTCCCAGACATTTATTTTGGAGCAGAATTTGGTCTAATTTTCTCTTGAAACAAGTTTTCTGCTTATTTTCTGCTCCTGAACGAAAGAACAAACGGACATAGGTAAAGAAGGAGGCTATTCGGGCCCCATGTTGCCATTCCCTGTGTTAACCCTCAGTGAGAGGGAACGGTGCTTTCGAAGTGATTTGGGAAAGGAGTGAGTGGATCTTCCAATCAATCCATTCGATGATAGAGAGGCAGTGAAGACTGCCGAGGGCTGGGGTGATGGGGAGGCAGTAGAGACTGGCAAGTGCTGGGGTGATGGGGGAGGCAGTGGAGACTGGTGAGGCTGGGGTGATAGGGGTAGATGGAGTAGCGTGTGATACAACATAAAAATTACATTTATAGAACACCTTTCACATCGGGAGAACGTCCCAAGGCGCTGAACAGTCAGGTCGGGACCCGAGCAAGGGAGAGTTGGGAGGGGAGGGAGAGAGTTGGGAGAGGAGGGAGAGAGTTTGGAGGGCAGCAGAAGGCATGGTCGAAGAGGAGGGTCTTGAGACCAGCCTTGTAGGAGGCGAGGGAGGGAGTGAGGCGAAGGAACTGTGGGATGGTGTTGCAGAGTGTGGGGGCAGAGAGGCTGAAAGCCTGTCCAACTATGGTAGGGAGGGTCAGGCGGGGGACATGGAGCCCACTGAACGAGGGGGTGGGGAGGTTCATAGGGGGACAGAAGGTCGGAGAAGTGGGGGAGCAAGGCTGGGAATGGCCTTGAAGGTGATAGGGAGCCAGTGAAGCCTGGCGAAGCTGGGGTGATGGGGGAACGCTGTTTAGTGCTGGAGCTTGTGTATGGTGGAACTGGGGAGACCAGCGAGGAGGTTGTTGAATATTATTGTGTTGAGAAAATCACTTGCTGTGATTGTGTGACGGAGCTCAGGCTGTGTTTACCCACAGCGGGATGTGAGCACAAGATTAACAGCATATCTGGGACCATCACCAGCCCCAACTGGCCAGACAAGTACCCCAGCCGCAAGGAATGTACCTGGGAGATCACCACCACACCCGGTCACCGGGTTAAACTGGTAACTAGATAACTAGCCCCAACAGACACCCATACCAACCTTGTCTCTCTCTCTCTCTCTCTCTCTCTCCCTCGCCATACTCACCCCAACACCGGCATCAACCACAACCCCAGCCCTGACCTCTGCTCTCTCCACACCCACTGTCTTTCTCACCATCTCTCTCTCTCTCCCACCGTCTATCTCTCTCACTCTGATTGCCTCTCTCTCTCTCACACCATCTCTCTATCTCTCGGTGTCTCTCTCACTCTCACCATCTCTCTATCTCTTAGTGTCTCTCTTCTTCTCACCATCTCTCTCTCTCTCGTGGTTCAGGCCTTCAGTGAGCTGGACTTGGAGCAGCACCAGGAATGTGCCTATGACCATCTGGAGGTCTATGATGGCCGAGATGCCAAGGCCAAGGTCCTGGGGCGTCTGTGTGGCAGCAAGAAGCCGGAAGCCCTGACCTCCACCTTCAACCGCATCTTCATCAAGTTCTTCTCCGACAACTCCGTGCAGAAGAAGGGGTTCGAAGCCGCCTACAGTTCGGGTGAGGTGGACGGGTGGTGGGGATAGGAGGGGAGCGGGGCAGTCATCATCCCCAAACCCTATTGCAGCCTGGTGGGAAGGGGTGATTTTGAGGGTTAGTGGTTGGTGGGGGGAGGGGGGCAGTAGTTGGGGGTGGGGTCAGTGATCACAATATAATTAGATTCAGAATAATTATGGAAAGGGATTAGGAACACTCAAAGGTGAAGACACTCAACAGGTTAATCTCAGTGAGTTAAAACGGGACCTAGCCGAGGTGGACTGGAAAGAACGATTGGCAGGTAAAATAGCTAACGAGCAGTGGGCAGTCTTCAAGGAAGAGATAGTTCAGGCAAAGGTCACAAACATTCCAACAAAGATAAAATGTAGGGTGTCCAAACCTCCCTGGATGTCTAGGGCAATTGGGGTTAAAATAAAGCAAAAAAAGGAGGCTTGTGACAAGTGTCAGGCCCAAGATACAGAGGTCAACCAAGCAGAATATAGGAAGAGCAGGAGAGAACTGAAAAAGGAAATTAGAGGGGCAAAAAGACTGCACGAGAAACAATTAATAGGTAACATTAAGGGAATTCTAAGATATTTTACAAACATATTAAGAGTAAAAGATTGGTCAAGAGCAGGGTGGGGCCAATTAGGGGCCAAGGAGGAAATTTTATTGTGGAGGCAGAGAGCATGGCTGATGTACTGAATGGGTACATCCTCTTCTCTTCACAAGAGAAGAGGATGCAGCCAATGCTACAGTTCTGGAGGAGAGGGTAGAAGAAATGGATAGGATTAGCATAAACGGAGAGGAAGTATTAAAAAGATTGACGGCGCTTAAGATAGATAAGTCACCTGGTTCAGATGGGATGCATCCTGGGTTACTAAGGGAAGTACGGGAGCAAATAGCAGAGACTCTGGCCACAATCTTTCAATCTTCCTTGGACACAGGATTGGTGCCAGAGGACTGGAGGGTTGCTAATGTTACTCCCCTGGGCAGAAGGACAAACCTGGGAACTACAGGCCAGTCAGTCTAATGTCGGTAGTGGGCAAACTTCTAGAGTCTATAATCAGGGACAAGATAGATCTTCATTTAGAAGGCTAATAAAGGACAGCCAGCATGGATTTGTTAAAGGCAATTCTTGCCTTACAAATCTGATAGAATTTTTCGATGAGGTAACGGAATGGGTGGACGAGGGCAGCACAGTTGATGTAGTTGACATGGACTTTCAAAGGGCATTTGACAAAGTGCCGCATGAGAGGCTTATCAGGAAAGTAGAGGCCCACAGCATTAAAGGGACAGTGGCAGCATGAATCCACAACTGGCTGTGAGACAGAAAGCAGAGTTGTGGTGAGCGGCTGTTTTTCAGACTGGAGGGAAGTGTGCAGTGGCGTCCCCCAGGGATCAGTATTGGGACCATTGCTCTTTTTAATATATATGAATGATTTGGATTTGGGTGTAGGGAGCACAGTTTCCAAATATGCAGATGATACTAAATTAGGGAGAATAGTAAATAGTGAGGAGGATAGTAACCATCTGCAAGAAGATATAGATAAAATGGTAAAGTGGGCAGACACATGGCAGATGAAGCTTAATGCAGAGAAATGTGAGGTGATACATTTTGGGAGAAGAAATAAGGGGAGGCAATATAGGGCTAGATAGGACAATTTTAAGGGGTGTGAGAGAACTGGAGATTTGTGTTAGTGACTCTTTGAAGGTGGCAGGATAGATGGACAAAGCCGTTAAGAAGGCATATGGGATACTAGGCTTTATAAATAGTGGTATAGAGTACAAAAGTCTGGAAGTGCTGACTAACCTCTATAAAACTTTGGTTAGGCCTCAGCCAGAGTACTGTGTCCAAATCTGGTCACCACATTACAGAAAGGATATTAAGACATTGGAAAGGGTGCAAAGAAGGTTTACTAGAATGGTACCAGGATTGAGGGACTTCAGTTATGGGGAAAGGCTAGATAGGCTAGGTTTATTCTCTTTAGAACAGAGAAGGTTGAGAGGAGACCAAATAGAGGATTATAAAATCATGAGGGGATTTGATAGGGTGAATAAGGAAAAACTGTTTCCACTGGTGGGTGAATCTGTGACTTGTGGTCACTGATTTAAAATAGTTTCAAAATGAAGCAGAGGGGAGCTGAGGAGAAATGTTTTCACTCAGCGGGTTGTTTGAATCTGGAATGCATTGCCTGAAAAGGTGATGGAGGCCAATTCAATAACAGCTTTTAAAAGAGAATTAGATCTTTATTTGGGGAGAACAGGTCTGTTAGGTTATGGAGAGAGAGCGGGGCATTGGGATTGAGTTGCTTTTTTCAATGGTTGGGGGGGTTAGTAGTTGAGGCGGTCAGTGGTTGGGGGGGGGTGGGGGGGTGCAGTAGTTGTGGGTGGGACAGTGGTTGGGGGTGGGACAGTGGTTGGGGGTGGGACAGTGGTTGGGGGGGGGTCAGTGGTTGGGGGGGGGTCAGTGGTTGGGGGGGTGCTCAGTGGTTGGTGGGGGTGTTAGTGGTTGGAGGGGGGTCAGTGGTTGGAGGGGTGTCAGTGGTTGGGAGGTCAGTCGTTGGGGGGGTCACTCATTGGGGGGGGTCACTCATTGGGGGGGGTCAGTGGTTGGGGGGGTCAGTGGTTGGGGGGGGTCAGTGGTTGGGGGGGTCAGTGGTTGGGGGGTGGGGGCAATGGTTGGATGGGGCAGTGGTTGCTAGGGAGGGAGGGAGGGAGGGAGGGAGGGAGGGGACAGGCCGGGGTTTGTTGGGGAGTTCGTGGCGGTCAGTGGTTGTGGCGATGGGAGAAGTGGGGGGGCTGGAGTGGCGGTGGCAAAATGGCCTCCTAGCAGGAGCGACCCTGACACTAACCACAGGATGTGTGTCTGTGTTGCTGTGTGTCTGTGTCTGTGTTGCTGTGTGGCTGTGTAACTGTGCAGAGTGTGGGGGGAAGCTGAAGGCCGAGGTGAAGACCAAGGACTTGTTCTCCCATTCACAATTTGGGGACAATACCTACCCGGGCGGGGCCAGCTGCCAGTGGCTGATTAAAGCCGAGGAGGGCTATGGGGTGGAGCTGATCTTCCAGACGTTTGAGATCGAGGAGGAGGCCGAATGTGGCTACGATTATATGGAGCTTTTTGACGGTTCTGATCACTCTGCCCCACGTCTTGGACGTTTCTGTGGATCAGGGGTAAGGTTCCCGCGCTGAGCGGTCCCTGTAGCTCAGTGGTTAGAGCCTTCGCCTCGCGAGGGAGCGGACCCCGGGCATCGATTCCTGGTCAAGTCAGGCCAAGGCAAAACCTTAGGCAAATTTCCTCCCCCTCACACACGCGCACACACATAAGTGTCTGTTTAGCAGCAATCTGTAGAACCCGCTTGTTAGTTGATCGGCAAATCGCTTTTCGGGGAGGTAATAATATGTCCACAAAAAATAATAATAACTTGGTCACTTCAATCCATGATTGTTTGCGGGGACAATGCTGTGCGCAATTGGCTGCCAAGTTTTCGCCCACAAATATACAGTCAATTCAGACTGTAAGTCTATGCTGTGAAGCGCTTTAAGACTTCTAGAAAACGTGATAAGTTGCTATATCAAATGCAATGATTATTATTATTATTATGGGTTTCTGAGTGTCAGACACCCATCTGGCAAAAGATAATCATTATTAGAAGTATTATTATTATTACTAACAAATTCTGATGTGCGTATGTCCTTCTCTCACAGCCTCCTGAGGAAATCTACTCTGCAGGTGATGCTATTGTCATTCACTTCCACACTGATGACACTATTAGCAAAAAGGGTTTTCATGCTCGTTACACCAGCACAAAATTCCAAGATTCTCTTCACTTAAAGAAATGACCAAAGTGGTAGACACTGACTGAGAGACTGGATCTGTGTCCCCCATCACCCCCTTTCTCTCTCCCCCTTCCCCCCCACCCCATCACCCCATACTCACTTCCCTTAAATCCTCCCCCACCACCCACATATACCTTATCATAACTGTCGATTCTCATTTCTGAGGAAACCATTGGCAATTTCAGCTCTTAAAACATCACGCTGAGATTCCACCTGTTGTGACATGTTAATTGTATGGAGTTATTAAATGTGATTTTGTTTTTGTTTTGTTCCTGTAATTGCCTGGCTGGTGGCCACAATAACTGGGAGTTTTCCAAGGGATTGATGGTTGTGTTCCCTGGGAATGTGTCTGATGCTGTTGGTTTGTTCCTTTTCACTGGCTTACACACACACACACACACACACACACACACGAGAAAGACTCACTCATTAGGTCTCTGCCTTCAAATCACTGGCCCAAAGTCTTAAGGCCATGAGGTATTGCAATTCAGTATTAATTTCGGGGCAAGAAATAGAGATACTTGAGGAGGCCATTTAGTCCCTCAAGCCTGTTCCGCCATTTTATAAGATCATGACTGACCTGTACCTTGAGTCCAAATACCCGTTCTTGCCACCCCCTGTCTGTACCTTGTCCTTGCCTGTTCTGAGAGAGTTCAGAAGCGAAGCTGGGATGAAGATTTGATCCATCATCCTTCCTGAAACTCTACCCAGCCAACCGTCCTCCCACCACATCACCGTCTGCTCCTCAAACAAGTTTCACCCGCAAAGTACACAGTCTCTACACTTCATAGCTTATCCTGTGAAGCGCTTTGAGATGCCTTGTAGACGTGATAAGGTGCTGTATCAAATGTAAGCATTATTATTATGAAGTCCCAGTTCCTAGCCTCTGGCATCCTTCCCATAATCTCATTCCAGCTGTCAACCCTTGTTTTTTGCAGCGGTAGACACTCTTACTTGGTGTCTGTCCTGAAATTGATGCACAACTCCAGAATCTGTGCCCTATCTACCTGCCTATCTGGATGTATCTGAAACCCAGCTTCCAAATAACATCTCACTGTTTAAACTCTTCAAATAATTTTCCATCATGACTGTGGCAATTGGGGTGCAGTGAATCCTCCCACTCAGCTCCTGTTAACCCTGCAGCCAAAGCCACAACTAACAGGGAGGGTGGTCCTAACTGGACAAGCAGCAGGAAAGCTTGTCAATGGCTGTTGTGTGGGTTTAGCTGGTCAGACTCCAGCAGTTAACCCAACATACACTCTGGGCTCCACCCTCCCCCCACCCCCACCAAAGCCTTGGCTCTCGCCAACCTGCGCCTAATACTCTCCTCCAGGGAGAGAGAGAGAGCGCATTCCATCCCAACAATCTATCTCTGGGGTTTCCATGTGTAGGTGGGAGGCAGGGAATTCTCAGTTGGATTTGGAGACTCTTAAGCAACGGTGATGGGTTTCCGCATTTGTCAGGCATGTATCTCTGTTAGAGACCGACATAGAATATCAACCTTAGGTACCTACAAGGGGCAGATGAGATGCACACGCATTCACCACCTTAAAAACTCTGTGAAGCTCTTTTGAGATGCCTTGAGGTGCTTATTAAACGTGAGGAATATTAGGAGTGAGGCACATTCTGCGGTGAAAATCTCAGGGGTTGACTATGAGGTGCTGTAGTTACCAGCCAGGTATAGTCAATCTGGTGACCAGCACAGGCTGCAATGGGGGCGGACGCACAGACAAACAGACTGATTCTGTTTGTTAACTTTGAAATGAATTCGCTGAAACCCAATTAAAAGATATTCTGCAGCTTTCACACTTGGCCGTTTTGTCTTTGTGTTTGTTTTAATCAACATGTTCAGAGTCCCTGTTGCTCAGTGGTTGGAGCTCTAGCAAAGTGAAAGGACCTGGGTTCGATTCCTGGGTGGGTCAGGGCGAAACGTTGCGCAAGTTTCCTTACTCTACACACACAGACACACGCCTCTGTTTACCTAGCAGTGAAAAGGAACCAGGTTGTTAGTAGATTGGTGGATCGTTTTTCTGGTGGTCATAATCCTTTAAAATAAATTTCAATAATTTGGTCACTCAATCCATTGTTATTGGGGGTGTCGCTGCGCGAAATTGGCTGCCGCACTTAGCCTACAAATCACACAGTCATTTCAACTCACAGTATATTCTGGGAAGCGCTTTGAGATGCGCCAAAGATGTGATCAAGCGCTGTATCAAATGCAAGGATTCTTATTATTATCTGAAGGCCTCCCAGGGAACGCTTTTCGCTATTGAGCAAAAGGCAAAACACTGGAAATCTGATGTAAAGATAGAACTCACTCAGAACACTCAGCAGGTCAGGTAGCTTCTATGGAGAGAGGAGAATGAGTGACCGTTTTCAGTCTGACCTTTCATCAGTTTGCAGAGATGGATTGCATCTTGAGATACAATGTAGAGTTTGGGACAAGCAACCGACTGGATGGTAGGTGGACCTTTGTCTTCTCTCGTCCAGCAAATACTTCATATTCTGATGTATATCTCTTCATAATTCACACCTCCGCACAGATAGCTTTAGTCCCACCCTACCATCAGCCTTGTTTCCTCTCACCTTCCAACAACAACAACTTGCATTTGTACAGTACCCCCAGAGTGCTTGATATTGGCAGCGAGAGTGGGGTGGGTATGGGGGGAGAGGTGACTATATGTAAAGTTGAAGAGGTGGGTCTTCGGTGATGAGTGCCAGAATTTTGAAGTGAGATTGTTGGTAGTCATAATAATAACAATAATCCTTGCATTTGATACAGCACATTTCAAGTCTTTGAGACGTCTCAACTCACTTCACAGAATATACTGTCAAGTGAATTGACTATATTTGTGGGCAAAATGCAGCAGCCAATTGCGCACAGCAGTGTCCCTCACAAACAGTCGTAGAATGACTGGCCAAATTGTTACTTTTTTTGAGGATTATTATCAGGCGTGTGAAGCAAGGAAATTTGCCCAAGGTTGGGCATAGATGGAATTCAATGTTAACAAGTGTGAAATTATTCACCTAGGTAGCAAGAATAAAAGAATAGATTATTTTCCAGAGGGGGAGAAGTTAGATAGTGTTAGTATCAAAGGGATTTGGGTGTCCTTGTACACCAGTCCCAAAAAGTTAGTTTGCAGGTGCAGCAAGCAACTAAGAAGGCCAACGGCATGTTAGTGTTCATTTCAAAAGGTTTAGAGTATAAGAGTAAGGAAGTCTTGCTGCAACTGTATAGGGTCCTGGTGAGACCGCACCTAGAGTATTGTGTGCAGTTTTGGTCTCCTTATTTAAAAAAGGACATACTTGCCTTAGATTCACTAGGTGCAGCGTAGATTCACTAGGTTAGTTCCTGGGATGAGTGGACTGACCTATGAGAATAGGTTGAATAAACGAGGGCTGTATTCTCTAGAGTACAGAAGAATTAAGGGGGATCTTATTGAAACATATAAGATTCTTAAAGGGCTAGATAAAGTAGACACTGAGGGACTGTTTCCCCTGGTAGGAGAATCTATAACCAGGGGTCACAGTCTTAAAATTAAGGGTCAGCCTTTTAGAACAGAGTTGTGGAAACATTTCTTCACTCAGAGGGTAGTGAGTTTATGGAATTCACTCCCCCAGAAGGCTGTAGATCTGAGGTCCTTGAACATTTTCAAGGCTGAGACTGATAGATTTTTGAAAAATAGAGAGGATTAGGGGATATGGGGATAGGGCAGGTAATCAGAGTTAGGTGAGAAGATCAGCCATGATCTTATTGAGTGGCAGAGCAGGCTCGAAGGGCCGAATAGCCTACTATTCTAGTTCTTATGTTCTTACGTTTTGCCCTGTCCCGGGAATAGAACCCAAGTCTCTCGCTTGCGAGGTGTGTGCTCTAACCACAGAGCTGTCAAATACTGACACCCTGTGGTTAAGAAATACCATCTCGATGGCTGTAGCTTGTGGGTGAGTCACCCAACAACAACTTCCATACTTGGCCCTTCACATGGGATAGATTGTGGGGTGGTGACGGGGGGGGGGGGGGGGGGGGGGGGCGAGGCAGTGTATTTTGGGATGCAGGTTGTGTTTATAGGGTAACGGGTAGTAACGATGCATTGCGTTGATGAGGATTAACCTTTATTAGGTTGGAAGCTGTGGAGAAGCAGCAGCAATGGCAACACTGGCTCAGACTGAATCATGCAACTGAGGACTGACATCGTTAGCAAATAGCCCAGCACATCACACAGCTCAACATCCCACCCCCACCCCTGCCCACAACACTCTCCCCACAACAGACTGGGGAAGGAGGAGTGGGGTTAGGTTGGGGGGGATATTGGGGTTAGACTTGCAGAAAGTGGTTTGACTGAGGAAGAAAGTGGGTTAAATTGGAGGAGAGTGGTGTTAAGCTGGGGGAGAATGGGGTTAGACTGGTGGAGAGAATGGGGTTAGACAGAGTGAAAATGGGGTTAGACTGGGGTTAAACTGGAAGGAGCAACCGGGGAGTGGTTTCAGACGATGGAGAGGAGGTGAGAGTGGGGTTAGACTGGGAGGGAATGAGGGGAGAGTGGGACAGGGGGAGCAAGGGGAGTTGTGGTTAGTTGGGGGGAGCTGAAGTGGTTGTCAGTGACGGAGCGAGAGGGTGGGGTTGGGGGTGAGGGAGTGAATCTTGAAAGAACATTGAGGCTGGTTCAATTGGAGGAAAACTGATATGGCAATAATGTGCTCCCCACTGTCCATCCCTCATTGGGACAACCACGCTGTTAACCTGCCCCCAACCCCCCACCCAACATTGCTCAACTCCCTCTTCCCTTCAGCCCTCACACCTTGATCCCTCCCATCTCCAACCCTCAGGTCTCACGCAGGTTCAACAAAGATGGAGATCGCAAGGCAGAGAAACATCTACTCAATGGACAATGGAATCTGTCCTGCCCCAGGGTTAAGTTTACAACAACAACATCAACTTGCATTTACACAGTGCCCCCTCACGCAGGGTAGCATCCCAGAGCACTTGACTGCGGTGGAGTCAGAGGGAGGGGGGAGGTGAATGTAGGCACGGTCATAGAGGAAGGTCTTCAGGTGCAACCTGAAGACGGGGAAGGAAAGAGCAAGGCAGAGAGAGTATGCCAGAGTTTCGGGGGCGTAGTGGCTGAAAGCGCAGCCACTGATGGTGGAACGGAGGGCACAAGGGACAAGCAGGAGGCCAGGGCGAGTTGAGCAGAGGCAGCGAGTATTAGATTTCATAGCAGAGGAGAGGTAGGAAGGAAGGTGCCAGGATGTAAATGGATTTGAAGACGAGTGTGAGGATCTTGAAATTGATCTGGTCATTGATAGTGAAGCAATGGGGTGATCGGAGGATTAGTGCGAGTGAGTGTGCAGCAGTGGAGATTGGGATTAACTGGATTTTATGGATTGTGGAGCTTGGGAGACAAAGAAGCCAAAGAGCGCATTGAAATTGTCAAGATAGGAACAGTAGGAACATCTCAACCATACTTTCTTTCAAAGACTCTGGTTAAATTGACTCCGCTGTTGGTCAGTAAGGGTTGGTGAGGAGACATCCCTCCATTGATTGCTGGAATCTGCTGGCTGGTAGTGTTTGTGGTACCCACTTTGCATTAGTTCCAATGGTGTTTGATGCAGTTAACCTGTGTGGGTATACATACAGTTCCAGTTGTGTGGGTTGCAGTTTTGTTGTGTTGGGTGCAGCTGATCTGACAATTAGAGCTCAAGCTATTTAGGATTGAAATCACAAAGCATTTTTTCACATAAAGGCTAGTGGGAAAGGGCAGGGAATTGGAGTTGAGGTACAGATCACCCATGATTTGGTAGAATGGCGGAACAGGTTTGAGGGGCTGAATGGCCTAATCCTGTTCCTATGGCCCAATGGTCTGGATGCAATGGTGTTTTGTTGCAGTTGCTTGTGAGGGATACAAGGCAGTGACACCTCCATTCAGTGTTGAGTACAATGAAAATTTCTCTAGCTACTGCCCCCTCTCTCTCTCCCCTGCCCACCCCACCCACCTCCCCAACAGGACGCGTTGGATGTAAAGTTAAGAGTCATCTGTCGCCAATATGGTTCCTCACAAAGTTCTAGTATTTGTTTGGTGATGTGTTTCGAGCGCTCGTTCCAAACTCCCAGTTAGTTGTCTGTCTTTGTGGTAATGAAGAATAGTCCTGGAGGCTCTCCAATAGGCTGAGGACCTTCTCAAGATGTGTGACGCTGGTGTTGATGTTGGCAGCAGGTCACCAGCGAAGCCAGGCCAGGCTAACGGCCAACGCTGATGTTACAGATCTTGCAGCTGGGATCTTTCTTGGCATTGGCGGTGGACAGGCTCATGAGCTGATGCCCGCGGATCTCCGCCAACATGCCGTCCGCCAGGTCCACAGGCTCGGTGTAGATCACCTCCAAGATGACGTCTTGTGCATGGTGATAGACTAGACGCCCGGCTTCTTCAGCGCAAGTGAGGAATGGGTTGTGAGCGCTATCTAGCAAAGGCAAACGCTCGCTGCAGAAGAGGTCACCCTCTGAACCTTTGGGCGCTAACACTAGGATGACGTAATGGTAGGCTGTGTACATGCAGTAGAGATCGGCGAAGTACAGAGAGGTGTTGGGGGTGAAGAGCGTGCTAGCCACAGTTTGGAAACGCAGACAGCCATATGGCGAATCCAGAGGAGGCTCTCCCGTATTGAACTCAGTGTTGCAGCTGAAGAACATGCCACGCAACATGCCACTGACAGGGGAACCGTGACTCCCACTGTTGTCTTTCAGGGAAGGCTGCATGACATTTCCATGATGGGTCCTGGAATTGGGGGAGAGAGAGAGAGGGACAGGGGGAGTATGTGGGGGAGTGGTGGAGGTTGGGGGTGATGGAAGCTAGGAGTCAGTGAGTTCTCAGTACACCCACTCCCCCAACCCAACCCCAAAACCCTCCCAACTCCTAGCACTGACCACTCTCCAATTGAGCCCCCACCTACTCCGCAACCCAGCTCCACCCACTCCCCTCTCCAGCTCCTAGTCCCAACACTCCTAGCCTCCAGCACTCACTCTCTCAGCCCCAACCCCAGTCCTGACCCAGCCTCCAGCCGTACGCAGAGGCCCCAGTACAGCCCCCAACACAGCCCCCAACCCATTCTCTAGCCCCAGCCGCCAGTCACCAACCCAGCCCCCTGTTGCCATTTAATTTTAACAACATAAGTGTTAAAGTATCATATAAAGTATCATAGAATCATAGAATCTTACGACACAAAAGGAGGCCATTCGGCCCAGCGAGTCTGGATCTTTGAAAAGAGCAATTCTATCCCACTCCCCAGCTCTCTCCCCATAACCGCGCAAATCCATCCTCCCCAAATAAATGGCTACCTCTCTTTTAAAAGTTGTTATCGAATCGGCCTCCACCACCCTTTCAGGCAATGCATTCCAGATTCCAACAACCCGCTGAGTGAACAAATTTCTCCTCACCTCCCCTCTGCTTCATTTTGAAACTATTTTAAATCTCTGGCCTGAACTCACTGATACACCCACCAGTGGAAACAGATTTTCCCTGTTTACCCTATTGAATCCCCTCATGAACTTGAAAACCTCTATAGATCTCCTCATAACCTTCTCTTCTCCAATGGGAATAAACCTAGCCTCTCTAGCCTTTCCTCATAACTGAAGTCCGTCATTCCTAGTACCATCCTCGTAAATTTTCTCTGCACCCTTTCCAATGCCTTAAAATCTTTCCTAAAGTGTGGTGACTAGAGCTGAACACAGTACTCCAGCTGAGGCTAACCAAAGTTTTATAGAGGTTAGTCAGAACTTCCTGACGTTTGTACTCTATGCCCCTATTTATAAAGCCTAGTATCCCGAATGCTTTTTTAACAGCCCTGTCTACCTATCCTGCCATCTTCAAAGAATCACTCATACAAACCCCCAGGTCTCTCTGTTCCTTCACATCCCTTAACATTGTACTATCTAACCTATATTGTCTCCTCTCATTTCTCCTCCCAAAATGCATCACCCCACATTTCTCTACATTAAATTTCATGCGGAAATTTAATGTAGAGAAAATGTGAGGTGGGACAAGTATATAAGGAAGAATGACTTGAGAGAGTTGGAGAGAGAAAGTGAAAGAGCGGATTGGAAAGAAGCTGGATTGTAAAGTTGCATTAAAGATTGGATTGAATCAACATTGCGTTTTGTGGATTACAGAATATTGCACCCCCCAACCCAGCCCAAGTCCCCAACCCAGCCCAAGTCCCTAACCTTCATTCCCTCACCCCCAGCCTACCTCCCCCAGCGCCAGGCCACACCCTCCGCGCTACCTCTCCCAGCCCCCAGCTCCATCACCCACCGCCCAGCCACCACCCCCCAGCTCCAGCCCCCATACTCAATTTTGTGGTCTCTGTACCTGATGTAGTCGAAGTATGCCTGATGTTGGTTCCGGTAAAACACAGACAGAGGGAGCATCCGGCCAGCAATGACTTCGGCTTTCTCCAGTAACTGCTTCAGATGAGCAGTGGAGTAATCTGTCCAGGTAAGAAAGAGGTCAGTCAATCTGCCTCACACTCATACACACTCATAAACACACCCTCACACACTCGCACTCTCACTCTCACTGACTCACACACACATATACACACTCGCACTCTCACTCAATCACACACATTCACACTCTCACTGACACACATATACATACACACCTCTCGCTCGCTCGCTCGCTCACTCACTCATAACCACACTCACACACATTTGCACTCTCACTCACATAATGATCCTTGCATTTGGCCTTATCACGTCTCATAGTGTTTCATGGAAGACACTATCAAGTGAATTGGCGGCATATTTTGTTGGCAAAACGTGACAGCCAATTGCACACTCATTCATAGACACACTCACTCACTCACACTCACTTACACTCACACACATACAAGGCAAACGGCATGTTAGCATTCATTGCAAAAGGTTTAAGAGTACAAGAGTAGGGAAGTCTTGCTGCAACTATATAGGGCCCTGGTGAGACTGCACCTAGTGTGCAGGTTTGGTCTCCTTATTTAATAAAGGACATACTTGCCTTAGAGGGGGTGCAGTGTAGATTCACTAGGTTAGTTCCTGAGATGAGGGGACTGAACTATGAGAATAGGTTGAATAAACTAGGGCTGCATTCTCTACGGTACAGAAGAATTAGGGGTGATCTTATTGAAACATATAAGATTCTTAAAGGGCTGGATAAAGTAGGCACTGAGGGACTGTTTCCCCTGGTAGGAGAATCTATAACCAGGGGTCACAGTCTTAAAATTAAGGGTCAGCCTTTTAGAACAGAGTTGAGGAAACATTTCTTCACTCAGAGGGTAGTGAGTTTATGGAATTCACTACCCCAGAAGGCTGTAGATAATCAGTCCCTGAACATTTTCAAGGCTGAGATTGATAGATTTTTAAAAAATATAGGGATTAGGGGATATGGGGATAGGGCAGGCAATTAGAGTTAGGTCAGAAAATCAGCCATGATCTTATTGAATGGCGGAGCAGGCTCGAGGGGCCAAATGGCCTACTCCTGCTCCTAATTCTTATGTTCTTATACATTGACATGCATGTTCACTGACAAACACTAACACACGTGCTCACACACATACACCCACACAAGCTCTCACACACACACTCACACTGCCACACACGCTCACTTGCTCACACTCACATCCACTCACACACACACTCACTCACAATCATGCACATACACTCACCCACACACACTCACTGTGAGTGTGAGTGAGTGGAAAAGTAAGAGGAGTGAGAGAGGGAGTGACTGAGAGAGCGTATAGAGAGAGGGGGAGTAACAGAGACAGAGTGCGAATGAGAGAGAGAGAGAGAGTGTATACCTCCTGTACAGAACCCCACCACCTCACTCCAGTCTGAGATGAGATATTCGCCATCGCTCTGTTTGATGGCTGTCTGTACAGCCACACTGTACTCTGTGCGTGGGCTTAGGAACCAATGGCCTCGCACTGTCATGGGCAGCACCACAGCCTTGGCCACCAGCTTAGTGGGTACATCCTGAGAGAGAGAGAGAGCATCAGAGTAGAACAATGTCTTTCGCTCTCCCACCAGCGCTGTGCTGGAGGTTCAGCCTAGAATAGAGAGAGACAGACAAGGAGGCTGGGCATGAAGGTACAGCTGTTTGAGGTGCTGTTTTGTATTGAATTGGGAGCGTGTGTGTGTGTCTGCTCGAGTGTGTGAGCAGGCAGTTATTGATTAGCATGTGTGTGTGTGAGAGAATGTGTTATATAAGCTTCGCCCACACAATACCCGTCTGACTCACTTCACTCCAGTTCGCGGGATGTGAAGGCCGCTGTATAAATGTAATTTTGTTACTTTGTTGTTTACAGTTATATTCTGTGAAGCGCTTTGAGGTGTCTCAAGGACATGATAAGCTTCTGTATCAAATGCAAGGATTATTATTCATAAACTGTATCAGTGCCTCAAATATCCTGCTCTCTAAAACTCCACCTCAGCGACGGCTGGGGTGATGGGGGTGATGGGGGAGAGAGTTTAGTGTGTGATAGGCAGCCAGTGGAGCCTGGCGAGGGCTGGGGTGATGGGGTGGGATATCGAGTTTAGTGTGGGTGATCATGTGGGTAATAATGCTTCCTTGTATTTGATATTGCGCTTTATTAGATCTTCAAGAGTCTCAAAGCGCTTCACATAATACACTGTAAAGTGAATGGACTGAATATTTTGTGGGTGAAACATAGCAGCCAGTAACCCACAAACAGTTGAAGTGACCAAATTATCTTTTTTATGGAAATGCGATCCGCCAATTGAACAACAGTGTTTCTGCTGACTGAATGTGCGTGTGTGTGTGTATTTGCGCATGCATGCGTGGAGTAAGCAAACTTGGCCAATGTTTTGCCCTGACCTGCTCAGAAATCAAACCAAGGTCCTCTCACTTGCGAGGCGAGCGCTCTGACCACTGAGCTGGAGGTGGGGAGGACCACAAGGCGAAGGATGGGCTGAACACTCACTCTGTGCTTGAACTTGTTTGAATCCTTGTTCTCCTTCTTATTTAGATCCACAAAGTAGTGTGTGATCCTCTCCCTGTCCTTGGCCTCAGTCTCCCACGAGATCTTGAAGGAATCGCAGGTGATGTTGGTGATCTTGATGTTGTGGGGGGTAGACAGCAGCTCCATGGTGAGGCAGGGCTGAAAGTGGGGCCACACACACACTGTGTCAGTCAGTCATCCCTACCTCCCTCCCTCCTTCCCTCACCCACCCACCCACCCACTCACTCACTCAATCACAGAACAGCCCTAACAGACTCCTGGTAGCACAGTAATTTAGGAGGTAATTTCAAAACCCTTCACCATGATCAGCCGGGTGTCTGTCTGATACACGCGGAAATCCGTGCTGGGGCTCGAGAGAGAGCTTCACTGACCCGGGAATGTAGGAGGACACATGATGGGATGTGGGAGGACAAGGAACATGTGACAGGGAGACAAGCGAGTACCACAGTACAGATAAGAGCCTGAGTGATGGCGTGGGAGGAGATCAGAACCATTGCTGTGGGCGGCAGAGAATTCAAGAGCTGCTCAGGCTTGGGTCGTGTGTTGTGCTAATAATCACCATCATAATTAGTATTAACATAATAAATAATACACAATAGTAATGAAAATAATTATAGTAATCATAATAACAATAATAATCCTTGCATTATTGGAGCACTGTAGCTCAGTGGTTAGAGCACTCGCCACACAAGTGAGAGACCCGGGTTCGATTCCAGACAGGGGCCAAACCCTGAGCAAGTTTCCTTACTCCACACACCTAATAATAATCCCTAAAAACAAAACAATAGTAAATTGGTTATTTCAATGCACGGCTGTTTGTGAGGATGCTGCTGTGCGCAATTGGCTGCCGCGTTTCACTCACAAAATATACTGTCAATTCACTTTGCAGCAAATTCTGTGAAGTGCTTTGAGACGTCTCAAAGATACGAAAAGCGCTATATCAAATGCCAGGATTATTATTATTGTTATTTGATGCAGTGCCTTATCACATCGTTGAGACGTGTGAAAGCGCTTCACGGGATACAAGTGGAGAGGTAAAGTGGAGTGAATGTGCGTTTTGAGAGCGAATCGCGGCAGCCAATTGCACACACGAGGAGACATGGAAAACACCAGCTTCATAGAGCTGCTCAGCCAAGCTTCCATTCCCAAGCATCAAAGCCTTGCTGGAGTTTGAATTTAGTGCACAACAACAACAAGTTGTATTTATATAGTGCCCTCCAGCCGGGCGGCATCTTTGAGCATTTGAAACCGATAGAGTGAGGACACTTTACCGCTCTATCATGTGTCCCACAAACAGTCCTGAATTGAGTGACAAAATTAACAGTCTTCTTGTGAGTCCAAGTTAGTCATTGGCACATGATTTCTCTCACTTAGAATGTCAGCACCCAAGTCACTTACAAACAGCAACATGGATTACTTGGGTCTGTCCTGTCTATCCATGTATAACTCTATGCCTATAGCGTGGAACCACACTCTATGATATATTATCTCAATGTCCCTTGAGGAGAGGTAGATGAGAGGAGAGAGGGGCAGAGAGGAGTGGGGAGATGAAGGGAGAGAAGCAGAGATGAAAGAGAGAGGAGGGGAGAGGAGAGGGGAGAAAGGGGAGGGGAGATGGGAGAGGAGGGAGGAGAGGTGGGGAGAGAGAGGGTAGTGAGGAGAGAGAAAAGAGATAGCAGGAGACGGGAGAGGAGAGATAAGAAAGGAGGGGGGAGAAAGGGGAGAGGGAGAGGAGATGAGAGAGAAGATGGAAGAGGGAGGAGAGGAGAGTGTGATTGGGAACACAAGAGAAATTTAAATTGATTTGGATTATTTTCTCTCCAGCGCGACTGACTGACTGTGGGCATGTGGGGGGGGGGGGAAGAGGAAAACAAGGAGATTGTTAATTGTTCCTAACACTGACTCACACCTTGAAATTCTCTGCTACCCCCTCCCACCCGCCTTCCCCCTTCACACACACACTCATAGATCAGCTCTGAACCAGAGCTAGAGTATACCATGATTTTGTTAAAGCTTCTTTCCCTCTGATTGAGTGAGCGAGCTGTATGTGCAACGTGAGATAAACTGGCTCACCTCCCAGCCCACAAATCAACACCCAGAGAAAGCAAAGACCTTGTAACAGCCTCACAATTTGGTCACTTCAATCCACAACTATTTGTGGGGAAGTCACTACACACAACTGGCTGCCGCGTTTCGCCCGCAAAACATAGGTGGAATCAAATGAGAACTGGGGCTCAAACCCACAGCCTCATGACTCGCAAGCAAGCAAGAGTGTGAGCCTCTAACCCTCTTTTCCCTTCTCCCTTGTGGAGAATCTTATCACAGGGAGTGAGGATTCATAGAATCATAGAATTTTACGGCACAAAAGGAGGCCATTCGGCCCATCTAGTCTGTGCCGGCTCTTTGAAAAGAGCGATTCAATCCCATTGCCCTGCCCGCTCCCCATAGCCTAATAGACCCGTTCTTCCTAAATAAAGATCTAATTCCCTTTTAAAAGTTGTTATCGAATCAGCCTCCACCACCTTTTCAGGCAATGCATTCCAGATTCGAACAACTCGCTGAGTGAAAAAATTTCTCCTCAGCTCCCCTCTACTGCGCCTTGAAACTATTTTAAATCTGTGACCACGAGTCACAGATTCACCCACGAGTGGAAATAGTTTTTCTCTATTTGCCCTGTCGAAACCCCTCATGATCTTATAAACCTCTATTAGGTCTCCCCTCAATCTTCTCTGCTCCAGAGAGAATAACCCTAGCCTATCTAGCCTCTCCTCATAGCTGAAGTCCCTCAATCCTGGCACCATCCTAGTAAATCTTCGTTGTACCCTTTCCAATGCCTTCACATCCTTTCTGTAGTGTGGTGACCAGAATTGAACACAGTATTCCAGCTGAGGCCTCACACAGTATTCCAGCTGAGGCCTGAGGATTATTGCAACTGAACGGTTAATTTCACCACATTCTCTGTGTTCTCATGATACACACACACAACACACAATGACATAGAGTTAGACACAGACAGACATACACAAGAGGACACAATCACACACACAGACGCATAGAGACGTACACAGAAATACATAAACACACAAACACAGACACACACAACAGACATACAGACACACATACACACGCACACAGACATGCACACACACACACACACACACACACGTAGAGCCAACGGCTGCTCTCTGCAGTTACATGTCCTACACAGCCCCTCTCTCTCACTGATCACATACATGGTTAACAGACTGAGGTCTCACTGGCTGTCACTGAACACAACAAACTGTGAGTGAGTGACCTCACCTTCACGTGATTGTTGCTGCTAATCATTTTGGCCACAAAAAAGCACAGTCACTCCGTGTAACAGAGGACCCTGTGAAGCACTTTGAGGCATCTTGAAGAGGTGATGAGGCGCAGTGTCAAACGCACATATGATTTAATATAAATTGAGAGTTATCGCTGGAATACTCTACTAAACAACAACAACTTGCATTTACACAGCGCCCCACCCCCTCACACAGGGCAGCGTCCCAGAGCATGACACCGAGCCAGGGGGAGGGGGGGGAGGTGACCGAAGACACGGTTGAAGAGGAAGATCTTCAGACACCGACCTGAAGACGGGAAGGAAGGGGATAAGGCGGAGGTAGGAATAGAGGGAGAGAGTTTAGGGGAGTGGTGGCTGAAAGCACTGCCAATGGTGGAACGGCGGGCACAAAATTATAATCTTTGCATTTGATAATCGCGCATTATCACTTCATTGAGACGTCTGAAAGTGCTTGGAATTAGTCATGATCTAATAGAATGAAAGAACTGGCTCGAGGGGCTGAATGGCCTACTCTTATGTTCCTATGTTTCACAGAATACACCATAAAATATAGCAACTGTGTATTTTGGGGGCGAAACGCGGCAGCTACTTGCGCACAGCAGCTTCCCCACAAACACCCGTGGATTGAGTGACTCATTTATTTGTTTGTTTGTTTATTTTGGAAGGGATTATTATCCCTGGAAAGCGATTCGCCAATAGGCTAACAACCTGGTTGCTGAATTGCATACTGAATTTTATTCAATTAGAATCTCACTGTTTCTCAATCCAGATAAAAAAAACTGAAATGTTGTCTGTGTGGGAGGCTGACACCCTGCTGTTCACACGCCAGGTTTCAAGTTTCCTTTAATTTCCCAGTGAGAATTCCTGTTCAATTGGGAAACGTGAGAAGAGAGGAGAGGAAAGTAGACAATGCTAGGTGTCATGGAGACGGGTAGCGAGAGCCAGTGGGTGAGGAGTATCGAACAAGAGACTAATGCAAAAGGCTGATTGATTTCATTTGTAGATTTATTGCATTTCCTGGAGGTAATAATCCCTTGCAAAACAAATAATAATTTGGTCACCTCAATCCATGACTGTTTGTGGGACGCCACTGTGCGCAATTAGCTGCCATTTTTTGCCCACAAAATATACAATTATTCCACTTTACATTACAATATATTCTGTAAAGTGTTTTGCGATGTCTCGTAGATGTGATGAGGTGCTTTGTCCAAACCATTATTACTGTTGTTATTACTATATTCAACCCATTTTACAATCACTCACGGGGATTGAATGCCATGTGATGATAATAATAATACTAATCCTTGCATTTGATACAAGCCTTTCATGTTGTTGATCCATCTCAAAATTTCACAGGATACACTGTAAAGTGTAGTGACTGAGTATTTTGTGGACAAAACATGGCAGCCAATTGAGCACAGAAGCGTCACACAAACAATCCTAGATTTGGAGGGATTATTACCCCTAGAAAGCAATCCACAGATCAACTAACAACCGGGTTCCTACTTGCCGGGTAAATGGAGGTGTGTGTAGTAAGGAAACTTGCCTAAGATTGCACCCTGACTGGGAATCAAACCTAGGTCCACTCGTTTGTGAGGCGAGCGCTCTACCCACTGAGCTCCACAGGACCTCAGTGAGAGCAGACTGAAGCGCAGAATGCAGAAGGAGATGTCTACAACGAGATCAATGTTAATGAGTTGAACAGGCATCGCTGTGCTCCACACAGCAGGAGACTGACAGCTAACAAGATCTCACCAGTGGGCAGTGAATGTCTGCACATCTACTAACCTTGGCAGTAAATATGGGAGGAAGCCCATATTCTCCTGTTCTTTGGCTTCACAGCCTTGCTGCCAATTTTAGATGGTCCAGTTTGCACGGAGTGTTTTAAATTGGAAGCAGATTTTCCATGTTTTATTGACAGGTGAAAATACAAATTAAGATTGAATTTGACAACTTTTTTTCTCCTAAATACGGGAGAAAATATTGGTCTTAAGCCTAAAAACTTGAGAAATGTGGAGCTCCTGATTTTCTAAGAAATATGAACCTTGATGGTGTGAATAATAATAATAATAATCTTTGCGGGAAAGCTTGGCCAGACAGTGATATCAATGGCCAAGCTATTGTGTGGGTTTAGCTGGTTAGAGTCCAGCAGTTATCCCAACATACACTCTGGGCTCCCCCATCCCCACAAGCCTTGGCTCTCGCCAACCTGCGCCTAATACTCTCCGGAATTAGGTAAACAGGGGGCGTCCCTCTAGGGAGAGAGAGAGAGGAAGAGAGAGAGAGAGAGAGAGAGAGAGAGCATATTCTATCCCAACAATCTATCTCTGGGGTTTCCATGTGTAGGTGGGAGGCAGGGAATTCTCAGTTGGGTTTGGAGACTGTTCAGCAACGGTGACGGGTTTCCATGTGTGTAAGATTCCTGGCTGAACCCCCAAAAAATGAAAAGAAACCTTGCATTTGATAGAGAACTTTATATCATTGAAACATCTCAAAGCACTTCTCAATTCATAATCTTGACTGAGAATTTTGATGAAATGAATTATTAGAATTTACAACTTTGTTAATTAAGGGGTTGTAATCCCTTCAAATAAATTTTAACAAACTTTTGTTGTCACTCAATCCACGATTATTTGTGGGTGCATGTCTGTGAGTAATTGGCTGCTGCGTTTCGCCCACAAAAGGCACAGTCAATTCTCTTTATGGTATATTCTGTGAAGCGAGTGCTTTAAGATGTATATCATTGAAAGCGGGCTATAGACCACAGAATTCTCAATGTATTGCTATTACCTTCTAAACAGCAGATGCTCAAACAAATGAAACAGGCTGTGGTAAGCATGTAATAATAATAATAATCCTTGCATTTGATCTAGCACCTTATCACATCGTTGAAACATCTGAAAGTGCTTCACTGTAAAGTAGATTTGTGGTATACAGTATTTTGTGGCTGAAGCAAAGTGTAATTAAATTTAAGTGCTGCAAGATACCACTTTACCACCTGAAGGGCACTACATCAACAAAAGGTGTTGTGGTTATTTTTCTAGGCAAACACTAAGGGCATTTTATGCACAGTAAGATCTTACAGCCAGCCCCAAGGTGAATAATTAATGAATCTCGAGGACTGCAGCCCAGGACAGAGTGAAAGTCCTTTTTCTTTTCCAATTGTGTTACTAGATCTTCAATACTTTTCTGAACTGTGCTCGATGTCTCTCTGCCCAGGCCACCCCACATCAGCGGTCATAGCTTCAGCCTCTCTGCCCCCACTCTTTCCCTGCGCCTCACCCTCTCTCTTGCCGCTTTCAAGCTCCATCTCATCCATCTATCGTTGACCCCACTTTCAGTCCTACCCCCACCCTCCCTGCTCCCCATCTCACATGGCAACATAAGAATAAGGAGCAGGAGTAGGCCATTGGGATGGATGGGTGCATATCCCTTTGGGAAGGGGGAGGGAGAGCGGGTAGTGAGGGGGAGGGTGTAGCTGGTAGGGAGTGAGAAAGGGTGATGGGGGGGGGGGGTGGGGGGGTTGGGTGGAGGGGAGGAGTCAAGGTGAAAGGATTGGTCCACAACATCAAATCACATCCATGCAAATGGAGAGGAGAAAAATTGGCATTTTCGCTGTAAAACCTTGACACACACGGACAGACGGACAGACACATACAGACATATATAGACAGACATTCACACACACACACTGACAGACACAAACAAGTGGAACTGGCTTGTAGATTTCATCCCCTCCATCTCCCCTATCTCTCCCATCCCTCCTCACCCTCAACTCTCTCCGCCTTTCTCCCCTCAATCCATCTCCCAAAAAGCTGCTGTGCGGCTGTCCAAGGTTCTGAAATATATAAATCAGAGCTACACAGTCACAGCGAGGGAGGGAGAGAATGTGTAAGAGAGAGGGAGAGACAGAGAGATGGCGACAGTCACACATACAGAGATAGAGAGAGTGAGAGCGGTGCTGCCTTTCTCTATCTCTTTCTCTCTGCCTGTCTTTCTGTCTGTCTCTCTATCTCTCTCCCTCCTTCCCTGTCTCTTCATATCTCTCTCTCTCTCTGTAGCTCCCCCTCGCTCTTGCGTCTCTGTCTGTCTGTCTGTCTGTCTATCTAGCTATCTGTGTCCCCATCCATGCATCTATCTATCCATCCATCTATCTGAAGCGCTCTCAGGCGTCGTCCGGCGTGGAGGGCGCTATATAAATCGAAGTTGTTGTTGTATGTATGTGTCTGTCTGTCTGTCTGTCTCTATCTCTGTGTCTCTATCTCTCTCGCTGTGTCTCTAATATCTCCATTCACCCTGAACCGAGCTCTGCCTCTGACTTTATCTGCTCCATGTTACCATGGCCACCTGATGGGACATATTGCCACTGCAGCTCTCTCTCTCCCTCTCTTTCCTCTCCCACACACACACTCATTCCCTCACCCCCTTCCTCTCCCTCCCTCCACTTTTCCCCCCATCTCTCTCTCTCTCTGTTTCCCTCTCACACGCATTCTCTCCCTCTCTCTCTTTCTCTTCCCCCTCTTCTCTCTCCCTCTCTCCCTCCATTCCTCTCTCTCCCGTTTCGTCCATCTACTCTCTCCGTCCTTCACTCTCGCACTCCCTCTCTTTCCCAGCCTCACTCCCTCTCTCCCCTCTTCTCCCTTCCTCCATCTCTCAGTCCTCCCTCCCTCCATCCACTCTCCCACTCCTTAACTCTTCTCTCCCTCTATCTCTCTCCCACCCGCCACATTTCAGTCTACCTGCCTCCCTCCCTCTATTTTCTCTCTCCCGTTCCCTCCAATCTCCTCCCTTCACTCTCGCACACCCTCTCTCCCTGCCTCACTCATTTTCTCCCCCACTTCTTCCTCTCCCCCTCCCTCCCCCAATCTCTCTCTCCCATTCCCTACAGCCACACTCTCCCTCCCCCACTCTCGCACTCCCTCTCCCTCCTTCCATCTCTCTCTTCTGTCCATCTCCATCTCTCACCCATTTCCTACATCCACTCTACCCCTCCTGCACTCCCTCCCTCTCCCTGTCTCCCTCCTTCCCTCCCTTCATCTCCTAGTCCCTCTCCATCTCTCTCTCTCCCCTTCCCCTTTCCACAGACAGCACCAACCTAACAACACATGACTTACCTGAGCCGAGATCCTCTCTTTCCCTTTGACACAAGCCAATGCTTCTGTTCTTGGTGATAATTGTTGGTTTTTTCCTCTCTATTCTGTGGCAAATTGTTGATTGCAGCAAAGCTTCAGTCTGTCTATACGTCCTCCCAGCCTGACACTGAGCTGTGCTGAGAGAGAGAGAGAATGAGACACAGAGAGATAGAGCCAAGCAACCAGTCCTACGTCAAATTACTGCATTATCCATCCACACGTGAGATATACTGAGCCTTTGGACACCCTTACCCACACTTAACTCACACACCCCCTCCTCACACTCAACTCACACCCCCTTCTCACGCAGTCACACACCCTCCTCACGCTCCACTACCCCCAACTCATCCTCAACTCACACTCACTTCAACCCTCACACTCACTCCCGTTCTTTGCACCCAACTCACACCCATTCCACTCCTTGCAGCCATACCCCTCCAGCTCACACCCAACTCACACTCCCTCATCCACCCAACTCACACCCCTTCCAGTTACATACACCGCCCCCCCCCACACACACACACTGACTCAGATGAGTGGCTGCACGGACTGTGACATGTGAGAGTGAAAGATGAACCCTTCAGTAATTGTGGCTGAGTAACAGTTATTTGAAGAGATTATTATTAAGTGTGTTGAGTATGGAATTTATGCATGTGATATAGTCAGGAGGAGAGAACAGATGGTAGGAGGGAGCGTTGACAGTACAGGCAATGATGAATGAACACATTTATTTTCTGTGTTTTGGGTTGGGAACTTAATCCCTGTGTAATGGATATGTCTAGAATTTGGCACATGACTATGCCTGGGAGACCGATCCAAAGAACTGGGAGAGAACAAAAAGGAAAGTATTTGATAAATAGTTTGATTACACAGATGTAATTGACAAATACATTGATTCCTACTGTTGTTATCTTCCGCCAATTTGTTTCTTTCACTCCTGAATTAGGTATTAGGTACTGTTTGAATCTGGACCCAAATGATCGGATATCAATAAATCAGGATTGAAAATAGATAGCCATTGATTCAAGATCACCTGGGGAAGGGTTTATAACAATAATAATACTGTACGTGCATTTATCCTTATCGTATCTCTCCTCACAACAGCACCCGTTGTCTTCGCTCCACCGGGTCTGGCCTCCTCCTTGTCCCCGAATCCTCCACTCCACCCTCAGCAGCCGTGCCATCAGTCACTACACCTCGAGGCTCTACCCTCATTCCCTTCAACTTGCCCCCTCCTTTCCTATTTTCAGGCCTCGGCTAAAGAACTTTCTTTTCAACCGTGCTTTCAAATAAAATAATAATCGTTGCATTTGATACAGCGCTTTTCACATCTTATCGACCAAAGCGCTTCACAGGATATACTGTAAAGTGAATTGACTGTATATTTGTGGGCGAATCGCGGCAGCCAATTGCACACAGCAGCGTCCCCACAAACAGTCATGGATGGAGTGGCCACATTTTTATTCATTTATCTTTTAAAGCCATTTTCTTTTCCTCCTTTTCCCATTCTCTCCCTCTTCCCTCTTGCCCCCCCTTCTCCCTGATTTTACCCCCCACTCACTTCCCTCCCTCTCTCCTCTGTCCCCCCTTTCTCCCCCCTCTTCCTCCCTGACCTTGCTCTACACCACCTTTCCCTCCCTCATCCTCCCTCTCCCCCCTTGCCCTCTTTTCCCCCTTTCTCCCCGGCCCCATTTCTGCGACTGTTTGTGGGACACTATTGTGCGCAATTTGGCTGCTGCATTTTGCCCACAAGTATACAGTCGGCTTTCCTGCTCTCCTTCCCCCTGCCCCGACCCCTCCCCTTGACATCTCCCCCCCCCCCCCCCATTTCTCTTAATCCCACTTCCATGACTGTTTGTGGGACGCTGCTGTGCGCAATTTGGCTGCCGCGTTTTCCCCACAAATATACAGTCAATTTTCCTACTCTCCTTCACCCTCCCCTCACGCCCCCTCTGCTCTTGTCCCTACCTGACTGTACAGCGCCTTGGGACGTCCTCTCGACGTGAAAGGCGCTATGTAAATTTAAGTTTTGATTGATTGATTGCATTGTTGATTGATTGATTGACTGATTGATTATCCCCCTCAAACGCGACCTGCCAAGCGACTAATAATCGGGTTCTTACTTAAGGCTGGGTGAAAAGAGGTGTGTGTGTGTGTGTGCAAAGGAAACCTGTCTAAGGTTTGCCCCCTCCCGGGTCCTCTCGCTACACCACAGGAATATGCTTTGGTTTAGATGAAGAAAATTCTTTCGGCATCTTGGTTTCAAGATGGATAGAGCACTCCCTTACACGTGAGAGACCTGGGTTCAATTCCTGGCAGGACGAAACCTTGGGTGAGTTTCCTTATTCCATATCCCTAATAATAACCCTCCAAAAAATTGAAACCCATGACTATTTGTGGGGATGCTCCTGTGCATAATTTGCTGCCACATTTCACCCACAAATATAGTTAATTCACTTTACAGTATAATAATAATCTTTGTATTTGATATAGCGCTTTTCACATCTTCTGGGCTCCCCCTTCCCCAACACACACTCTGGGCTCCCTCCAGGGAGAGAGAGAGAGCGCATTCCATCCCAACAATCTAACTCTGGGGTTTCCATGTGTAAGTGGGAGACAGGGAATTCTCAGTTGGGTTTGGAGACTATTAAGCAACGGTGACGGGTTTCCGCGTGTCAGGCAGACAGACACCCCAAAACAGACATAGGCGGCGTGAGCGAGTGTGAGCAGCTGTAGCAATGGTAGGCAGTCATGAATGAGTAAGCAGTTGTGGCAGTAGTAAGCAGGTGTGAGCAGGTGGGAGTATGAGCAGGTGTGAGCGGGGTGTGTGAGCAGCTGTGAGCAGGTGTGAGCAGGGTGTGTGTGAGCAGCAGTGAGCAGGGGAGAGTCCGCAACTATCTTACCCCCCGCGCTGCCGAAACACTCGTGCACGCGTACATCACCTCGAGGCTGGACTATGGAAACTCTCTCCTCGTCGGCCTCCCCAGTTCCTCCATTCATAGGCTGCAGGCCATCCAAAACTCTGCAGCCCGTGTACTATCCCGCACCCGCCTCCGCGACCACATAACCCCCACCCTCGCCCGTCTCCACTGGCTCCCCATCCTCCAGAGGAACGAGTTCAAGATCCTCGTCCTCACCTACAAGGCCTTACATGGCCTTGCCCCATCCTACCTAACCGATCTACTCTCCCCCTACACGCCCACCCGGACCCTCCGTTCAACAGGACTTGTCCTGCTCCAAGCCCCCCGCCCGAACCCCCCCACCATCGGAGGCCGGGCCTTCAGTTTCTCCGCTCCCACCCTATGGAATGCCATCCCTCAATCCCTCCGTCTCGTTTCTTCCCTTTCCTCTTTCAAGGCCGATCTGAAGACTTTCCTCTTCGATCGTGCCTTTTGTTCCACCCCGAACTCTTTTACCTCCCCTTCGTGTTTCACCCCTTCCCAAACACTCCCCTCCCAGCTCGGGTCACACGCCTCTTGTTTAGCGCCTTGGGACGTCCTCCCGACGTGAAAGGCGCTCTATAAATGTAAATTGTTGTTGTTGTTGTGAGTAGCAGTGAATGTGTGAGCAGCAGAGACAAGGGGTGAGTGTGAGCAGCTGTGAACAGGGGTGAGGTGAAGAGCAGGGGAGAGTATGGACAGCAGGGGCAGTAGTGAGCAGGGGGAGGGAGTGTGAGCGGCAGGGGGGAGACAGGGTGAGCAGTGGGTTGGGGATGTCTGACTCGGGCTCCGCTGACGGGACGCCGCGGCCTGGGCCGGGTGCGGCCCGCGGGCCAGGTGCGGCCCGCGGGCTAACGGGGAGGCGAGGCTCGGCGGGGCCTGTGACCCCAGGGAGGTTACCGTCCATCCGCTCCCGAGACCTGACCCTGGGCGGCGTCAAGAAGGTGAGAAACACCGAGGCCTGAGCGGGGACCAGGCCCCGGCCTGACGTCACTCCACAAACATTATTATTATTATTGCTTCAGTTAAACTGCGTCTGTACACGAACAGTGAAGTGTAGTGACTGTGAGTGTGTGTGTGTAAGGTGTAGTGACTGTGGGTGTGTGTGTAAGGTGTAGTGACTGAGGGTGTGTGTAAGGTGTAGTGACTGTGAGGGTGTGTGTGTAAGGTGTAGTGACTGTGGGTGTGTGTGTAAGGTGTAGTGACTGAGGGTGTGTGTGTAAGGTGTAGTGACTGAGGGTGTGTGTGTAAGGTGTAGTGACTGAGGGTGTGTGTGTAAGGTGTAGTGACTGAGGGTATGTGTGTAAGGTGTAGTGACTGTTTGTGTTCACAGTAAAGTGTAGTGACTGTGAGGTGCGGAATAGATTCACTGGATTTATACTAAGGATTGGAGACTTTATTTATAATAATAATAATCCTTGCATTTGACACAGCGCCTGACCCTGTACATTGTGATTGTTATGTTTGTTTAATATTATTGCTTTTGTTGTTTATTGTTCGATTTTCCCCCCCCTCTTCTCTCCCTGCCCCCCTCCTCCCCCCCTCCCTTCTCCCCCTCCTCCCCTCCCTCCCCCTCCTCCCCCCTCCCTCACCCTCCCTCACTCACTCTCCCCCCCTTCCCTCCCTCACCCTCCCCTCCCTCCTACCCCCCCCCCTTCCCTCCCCTTCCTCCCCCCCTCCGCCTCCCCCCTCCTCCATGCCCCCCCTGTCCCCCCTCCCCCATGCCCCCCCTGTCCCCCCTCCCCCATGCCCCTCCTGTTCCCCCTCCCCCATGCCCCCCCTGTCCCCCCTCCCCCATGCCCCCCTTCCCCTCCCTCTCACCCTCTTCCCCCCTTTCCTTCCTCCTGCCCCCCGCCCCCCCTCCAAAGTGCTGAGGGGAAATAAAGAGAGTAATGTAATGTTCTTTCTTACAGAAAACTTTCACACCAAACATCATCAGTCGGAAGGTTAAAGAAGAGTGAGTATTTCTTCGTTGGTTTTCCTTTTATTGCCTTTCTTTAGCCCAGCTGGGTGTGTGTGTGTCTGCCTGCCTGACACACGCGGAAACCTGTCACCATTGCTTAAGAGTCTCCAAACCCAACTGAGGATTCCCTGCCTCCCACCGTACCCTATGACCCCCTACCAACCTGCCCGCCCCCTCCTCTCAGCAGGCTCTGGCCTGCTCCACGTCCCTCGACACACCCGCCCTAACATTGGCAGACGAACCTTCAGCCACTCTCCCCCAATCTCTGGAACTCCATCCCGCAGTCCCTCCGCCTCGCCCCCTCCCTGGCCTCCTTCAAGTCCCGCCTCAAGATCCTTCTCTTCGACGGCCCCATCGGTCACCCCCCAAATCCCCCCCTTTCCCTCCACCCTCCCCGTCCCTGACCCCAGCTCGGGTCTGAAACACTGACTGTCCAGCACCTTGGCACGTCATCCTGATGTGAAAGGCTTTGTCTGCACAAGCGTAATTTTGTTGCTTTTGTTGTTGCTATTCACAGACCGAAGGGGGAAGATGGAGCCCAGCGGAAAGAGAAGAAAGATCGGGAGCGAGATCGGCAACGGGACGGGCGGGGACGAGGGAGAGGGCGTCCTGAGACCATTCAGTCCCATTCCATATTTGAGCAGGGTCCTGCCGACACCATGGTGAAGAAAGGCGAGTCAACGGCAACCGCAGTGTTTTTCCCACAAAATACACAGTCGCTACACTTCACTGTGTATTCCGCGAAGCGCTTTTTTGGTTCGTCAGAAAGATGTGATGAGGCGCTTTGTCAAAATGCAAAGATTATTATACGGACTAAAGGTGTGGGGGTGGAGATGGACAGAAAGATGGAGTTCAGGTCCTTAGATTATTAACAACTCGTTCACTGGTGGGGAAGACAATCGAGAGGCAAATGAGATGCTGAACTTTCTGTAAGATTCTGGAAAATCACAGCAGATGGTCTCCAGTTAATACTAATAATAATAATCCTGGCATTTGATACAGTGCCTGATCGCTGCTTCCAGAAGTCTCAATGCACTTCACTGTAAAGTCAACTGACTATATTATGTGGGCAGCAGCAGTGTATTTGTGCGAGAGGCCGCGCAGTGTGGAGGGCACTATATAAACGCAAGTCGTGGTTACTGTGATTATTATGTGCGGGGCTTTGACGACCTGATCTGGAGCTTTTGTTCAGCGCCATTCGTGTAGGGCAGTGTCTCGTAGCTCCTGTACAGAGCTGGACAGGGCCCGATGCTAAGCATAGGGTGAGGGAGGAGTTGACTATTCATGTACAGTGTGGTCTGAGGGTGGTGTGCGCTCACTCGCTTGTTTGCTCGTTCGGTGTTATGGCTGGGACTGTGATGTTTCTCTGTGTTCCTCAGCGGGCTGGATCTCAACAGTGGAACCCCACAACATTGGACCCTCTCCAATCATCAACATCAAGAAGGAAAAACGGGAGACAGCAGAGGAGACCAAGGAGATACTCCGCAGGCTGGACAGAGATGATGTGAGTCAGTCTGACCACAGCCCTGACCTCCCCAGCCTATCGTTCCCTCCCCACCCTGGTTTCTCCCACAAAACACACAGTCACTATACTTTACAGTGTATCCCGTGAAGTACTTTGAAACGCCTGAAGGCCGACCTGATAAGGCAGCTGTACCAAAGGTCAAACCTTCCTCACGTGTTTCAGTTCCTCGATGACCCCGGCCTGAAGAACGATGCACGGAACATGCCTGTGCAGCTCCCGCTCGCTCAGTCTGGCTGGATCTTCCGAGAGGAGGGGGCGGAGGAGGAGGAGGAGGAGAAGGTGGTCCCCAAACTAGCTGTGGCCAAAGAAGAGAAGATGGAGGTGGAACCAACTGATGTCAAAGGTGAGAGATGGAGACAGAAAGAGAGAGAGACAAACAGAGAGAGAGACAGCGAGAAAGAGAGATGGAAATGGGGAAATGGTGGCCTGGACTCTCAGACCTGAACTAAATTCCGTCCCAAATTGTGATTTGCCTGCATGGCTCCATTGGCTCCCCATCCCCCGGAGGATGGAGTTAAACATCCTCGTCCTCCCTCAACTTTGCCTCGCTACTCTCTACCTCTGTGACCTATTAATCCTATATCAACCTGTCCGTTCCCGCTGCTCAGCTGCTCATTAAATGTTGTGCCTTCAGCCTCTCTGCCCCCATCCTTTGGAATTCCATCCCACAGTCCCTCCCTTGCTCACTCACTTGCCTGATTCAAGACCCATCTCAAGATCCTCTTTGACCGTCCCTTCAGTCACCCTCTGACCCCCACCCTCCCTGCCCTGCTCCTGATCCCAAACTCCAACCCATGACTGTCTAGCGCCTTGGGTCTTCCCACCAACGTGAAAGGTGCTGTATACGTGTAATGTGTTGTTGGATTGTATTCCTTTGAGTTTAGAAGGTTGAGGTATTTAAGAAGAAGGGATTCGAATAGATGCTATTTCCTCTAGTGGGGAAGGGGAGATAGTTTTAAAATGAGAACAGGCATTTAAGAGTGAAATCATTAAGCATTTTTACGATCAAAGGGTTGTAGAAATCTGGGATTCCCCCTTCCAAAAGGTCGTGGATACTGGATCCATCTACACCTTCCAGAGTGAGGCTGAGAGATATTTGTTGGGTCAGGGCCAGAGGATTATTGGCTATGGGGAGAAAGTGGGAAATTGGGATTGAAAGGATCAGTAGAGATACAGATCAGCCATGATCTAACTAAATGCTGGGAATGGTCAAGGGGCTGAATGGTCTCCTCCTGTTTCTATATTTCCTATGTTCCTACGACAGTATGTGAAGACGAGAGGAAATGTGTGTGGATGCGTGCTGTGGGTGTGTGGGATTCACCGTATGAGTGAGCGAGTGGAGTGAGTGACGCGAGCGAGCAATTCTCTGTGTTATCTCTTGCCTCTCTCTCGCAGTGAAGTACGAGGCTATGGAGGAGGCTGGGGTGAGGAAGGTGGCTGGGCAGCCAGACGATGTGTCTCTCTGTGAGCTACTGCGGGGGCTGCGATTGGGGAAGGAGGAGGAGCTACTGTTCCTACAGCTACCGGACACACTCCCTGGCCAACCCCCCACCCTCGACCACAAGCCCGTTAAAACCGAGGTGCAGACAGAGGATGGGCAGACAGTGTTACTAAAACAGGAGAAGAGCCAGGTGAGGAACATTTCTCTCCCTCCCTCCCTCCCTCCACGGACAGCGAGTATGTGACAATCAGTGCATGTGTGTGACGCAGTATGTGTGTATATGTCTGTGTATATATGTCACTGTGTATGTGACAAGAGAGTGTGTATGTATTAGTATTAATGTGTGACAGGAGGATGGTGTATATATAACACTCAGTGTGAGTATCTGACATATATGACACTGTGAGTGTGTATGTGCGTATGTGACAGTGAGTAACAATGTGTGTGTATGTAACAGGAGGCAGTCCAGGCTGAAAACAGTTGCTCTCTGCGGGATCTGAGTGAAGGGCTGATCGGGAAGCTACTGATCAGGAAGTCTGGCCGAGTCCAGCTGGTGCTGGCCAAGGTCACTCTCGATGTCACCAAAGGAACCACCTGCTCCTTCCTGCAGGTATGTGTTTAACATTTGTGGAGTCCTGTAGCTCAGTCGTTAGAGCGCTCGCCTTACAAGCGAGAGACTTGTGTTTGAATCCAGGCAGGTCAGAGCGAAACCTTGGGCAAGTTTCCTTACTACACGCACGCACGCCTAATCCATCCAAAGAAAAAACACAATAATAAAAATGGGTCATTTCAATCCACGACTGTTTGTGGGGGACGCTGCTGTGCGCAATTGGCTGCCGCACTTCACCCACAAATATACAGTAAATTCACTTTACAGTATATTCTGTGAAGCGCTTTGAGACATCGATAAGATGTGAAATGCAAGTATTATTATTATAACTCAACAACAACAGCAACTTGCATTTAAATACCAATGACTAATATGGAGCTACAGGGTAGTTCAGTGGTTAGAGCGCTCGCCTCACAAGTGAGAGGACCCAGATTCGATTCCTGGGAGGGTCATGTCAGGGCGAAAAGTTGGGCAAGTTTCCTTACTCCACATACACACGCCTCTATTTACCCAGCAATCAGTGGAAACCTGGTTGTTAGTCGATTGGCGTATTGCTCTCCCCGTGGTAACAATCCCTTCAAAATAATAATAATAATATGGTCACTCAATCTATAACGGTTTGTGGAGACGCTGCTGTGCGCAATTGACTGCCGCGTTTCACCCACAAAATAGTCAATTTACAGCATATCCTGTGAAGCGCCTTAAGACGTCTCGAAGAGGCGCTGTATCAGACAGAAGGATTATTATTTTTTGCTAATCCCATATCAATTCGCCTGCTCCCTTCACTCAGCGTCCCCTGCCCAGCCCACCATCGGCGCTCAGGTTTCAGGCTCTTTGTCCCAATCCATTGAAACTCCATTCCACAATCCCTTTGCCTCACTCCCATTCTTGCCTTCTTCAATATCCATCTGAAGACCTTCCTCTTTGACCGTGCCTTCGGCTAACCTTCTACTCTAGAGACTCCCTGATCCCAGGAAATCCCTTCTCTCGTTTGGGTCAAAATCCCTGACTGTCCAAGGCTTTGAAACGTTCTCCTGAAGTGAAGGGCGCTGCGTAAATGTAATTTTGTATTGTATTCGTTTTTGTGGCTAACAAAATTACTGCCCCTCTCTCTGTAGGAGCTGGTGTCAGTGGGGATCGGGGAGAGTCGGTCAGGGGAGCTATCAGTTCTGGGACATATACGTCACAAGCTGGTCTGTTCTCCCGACTTTGAGACGCTCTTGGAAGCCAGACAGTAGCAGGAGTAAGGTTTGGCTGTGTGACTGACTGAATGGACCAGAGAGAGAGGGAGGGTGAGAAGGAGCCTCAGGCGGGCACAGCAACTGGCCTCCTATCAAGTTATTGACAGTGACACCAATGGCCAAGCTATTGTGTGGGTTTAGCTGGTTAGACTCCCAACAGTTACCCCAATACACATTTCTCCCCACCCCCCCCAAAGCCTTGGTTCTCGCCAACCTGCGCCTAATACTCTCTTGAATTAGGCATCAATCCAGTGAGAGAGAGCGCATTCCAACCCAACAATCTATCTCTGGGGTTTCCATGTGTAGGTAGGAGGCAAGGAATTCTCAGTTGGGTTTGGAGACTCTTAAGCAACGGTGAACGGTTTCCGTGTGTGTCACACTGTGTGTGGCTGACTCCCAACAAATGAGGAGGAATGAACATTCTGCCTTTCTTCTTTTGTCATCACTCGCTGATAGCCAGTGGTAGAAGGTTGTGGTGGGTAACAAGCAGAGTGGGTGAGGAGCTCCTGTAGCCTGATCCCAACATCCAGCAAACAGCCTCTCTCAGGGGCTGAAATCCCAGCTGGTTTTCTGTGCAGTGATGGTGTACTCCTGCATGACAGAGTCCCCACATTTGGGGAAACCTCCGGAATCTCAGCACTCAATGTGGCTGGTGTTGCTCTCCTAGTGGGACCTCTCATCTCTCCCATGTTCCCAGCTCCCTATTGTCAGTTAGGAAGAGTGATATAGTGTTATAAATTTTGGCTGTGACATTCGTGGTGTCTCCCTGCTGATTATATTTATTTTTCTGGCCCCGAAGCTGTCAAATAAACTCTTTCCTCAGACTGTCCGTCCGCTCCTTCGTTTCCAATGGATCATTAACAGCAGTGAATTGCGTCCGATGTCAGTTATTACACTCACACCACAACTTACATTTACACATCGCCCCCCTCGTGCAGGATAGCGCACCTGAGCACTCGACAGTGAGCGGAGCACAATGACAAATGGGTGGATGGAGAGGCTGTGGGGAGAGATGACCACGGTTAAAGAGGAAAAACTTCAGGCGTGATCTGAAGTGGGGAAGGAAGGGGGCGAATTAGTTTTGGGGGCTTAGTGACAGAAAGCGGGGTCAGTGGTGGTGGAGCTGAGAGCAGGAAGGATATGAAGAGGCTGGAGCCTCTCACCTCATCATCATTATTATTGATTATAACCACAAACCTGCACGTGTAGTCAATCTATTTGATAGACATGGCGACTGTCCAATCAGAAGGCTGTATTTGCGGGCAGATCAACCAAAGGCAGTGGCGGGGAATTACCGGCAGACGGTCACCCCCTGCTGACCAATGGGAAGGAAGCGGTGTGGGCGAACAGCCAATGAGCGGTGGGAGGTGGAGGCAATTTGTTTGACTGACACACATACTGGTCAATGGGAAGGAGCAAACGCGGGCGATTGACAAATCAGCGGTTATCTCTGCGTGATGCACATACGCTATAACCAATGGAAGGGCAGTGATAAGGCCAGGCGGCCAATGGGCGGTGGCGATGGGCGGGAAGGAGGCCTGATCGAACGACTCACCGACAGTTGGCGTCGTCCACTGTTTAACGGTCTCTGTACCCTGGCCTTAGGTGTAAGGGAGAGACCGAGGCATCTGAGCCCGGCCCGGGGGGGGGGTTGAGGGTGGGGGACAGACCGAGGCCCCGGCCTCAGTCCCCAGGAAAGACCAGGCTCAGGAGAGACCGAGGCCCCGGCCCTCAGGCCCTGGCCGCCAGCGAGCTATGGCGAGAAGAATGCTCGGCTTCTTCCTCTTCATCTCCCCGGCGTTCCCCGTCGGGCCTTCGCGGATGGACCTTCACGCCGAGGTGAGAGGGTGAGGGAGTACGGCCGGGCCTCCCGCGCCCCCTCCCCCCCGCTGCAGGAAAAGCCGAGGCTTTGGGGGTGGCACTAGGCCGCAGGTTTCGGGGCTGGAAGTGGGTGAGGCCGCTGTGTCACCCAATATTAATAATAATCATCCGTGGCGTTTAACACGGCGCCTTATCACGTATTTGAGACGTCTCAAAGTGCTTCATGGGATATACCGTAAAGTGTGGTGACTGTGTGTTTTGGCCAGCTAATTCACGCACACCGGATGGGGGTGGGGGGGGGCTCAAAGAGGTTGTGGGTTCGAATCCCCTCCCCACCCCCACACAGATAACACACAGGTACATACACACATACACACACACACATTACACAGACACATACAGGTAACAACAATATGATATTTGTATAGCGCCTTTCACATCAGGAGGACGTCCCAAGGCGTTGAAAAACCCTTATATTTGGATACAGCCTTATCACGTCGTCGAGACACCCCAAAACGCTTTCAACGGGATGTACCATGAAGTGAGTTGACAAGTGTTTTTTGGGGAGTGTGAAACCGTCTTCCAGTGTACTGGTTGGTAATCCCCCCACCCCCAGATAAAACCACTTACTTCACAGCTAGCTGTTCTTGGGGCTATTCCTGTGTGCAAATTAACTGCTGCGTTTGCCCACACAACACACAAATTTGCACTATAAGTCCTATGAAGAAATTTGAGATGTTATTATATTCATTATTATATTTGAAATGCTGTAACAAGTACAAGGAGTATTATTATAAATTGGTATAAGCGAAGTTTGTTGTTACAGTGTATAAAATTACTGGCAAGCTCAGTGTGGGACCTTGCTCTGTGCACAAATTGCAACGGCTTGCAATAGTCACCAGACGTCACAGCGATTTCCAGCTCGTAAGATGTTTTGATAAAAATGGACATCGCTGTGTACAAATTGAATGCTGTGTTTTGTCTACAAATAGTCATGTCCCTTTTCAGTACATCCTGTCAGGTGTTTGTTGACATAAGACTGTATAATATACAAGGGTTATTGTCTTGTTCCCACATAAATTGTCTGGCACACCCATAGTCTCCTGGAGGTCTCAAGACCTTCTTCTTCAACTGCGCCTTCGGCTCCCCCACTAACTCTTCCCCCTCTCCTTCCCCCTACCCCTCCTCCCCCCCAATCGGGTCCTGACCTGACCGTTCAGTGCTTTGGGACCTCCGACAGACGTTGTAAGTGCAATGTTGTTGCTGTTGTGCACGGTTCTCTAATTGCTCCCCAATTTAGATATTTTTTTGTAAACCTTGTATTTCTAAACCCCATCTACATACCTAGAATTGACTTCAAGGCTCCTTCCCTACAGAAGCTTCCTGACCTGCATTATATAAACCATTGTCCCTTCAACATTGGTTCCTCAAACTCTGCACTGACCCAGTCCCACCCTCTGCCCAATCCCCCTTGTTACTTTCCTTATTCTCTATGAGGGAAATGGTCCCTTCAGTCAAATCCAAGATAATGGGAGTCACAGGGGTTATGGGAACAATATTACAGGAAGGACTTTAATATTAATAATTTTAAAATCTTTACATTTGATATAGCACCTTATCATGACTTTGTGAAGCCTCAAAGAGCTTCAGAGTACAGTATTCTGTAAATTGAATTGTCTCCATATTTTGTGGACAAAACGCAACCAAGTAAACCAATGGTTAGTGTATAGACTTTGTCATTAAGAGAAAATTTCCTCTGAATCACTACGGGTAGTACCTCTGGTCTCTGTAGGCGAAGACCTGTTGATGGGAACATGTATGTGGTATCTCGTCTAGGTGTTATAGATGCGATAAGGTATGAATATCTGTTCATTCTTCTATCCCCAATGCAACCATTGTATCTAACTGTAATCCGCATGTAAGCTGGTTCCCTTTAACTGACTATTAGGTGGTCTGTGAGGAAGAAGTGGAGTAGGGGTGAGGTGATCTAATTGAGATTTTTAAAATAATAAGGGGATTGGATAGGATAGGGTAGCTACAGACAGAAACTGTTTCCTCTTGTGGGGGAATTCAAAACAAGAGGCATAATCTTAAAACTAGATTTCCCATTTACAACAACAACAAAATTGCATTTGTATAGCACCTTTCACGTGAGAAGGATGTCCCAAGGAATTAAATTTATTTAGGGATGAAATTAGGCGACATTTTTTTCACACAAATAATAGTGGAAATCTGGAACTCCCTCCCTGCCCAAAAAGGCTGTGTATTATGGCTGGATCCATTCACGTTTTCAAGACCAAGGTGGATAGATGTTTGTTAGGTCTCAAAGGATCTGGGGCAAATGCGGAGAATTGGGAGTTGAGATACGGAATAGAATGGCGGAACAGTCTTCCCGATCCTATGACTGCACAGATATTTTCACCAGATATTAAAGCCACTAGATTGACTGCTTATTTCAGAACATTTTAGCCCATTTGTGTATTTTAATCTCTGATAATATGTGCAGTGTGGCTCAATACACAGCCTGTTGGTGGGGGTTGGTGAAGGGTGAATATTAATATTTAGCTGAGAGATGCCTGGTACTCACACACCCAGCAGAAATGTAATAATCAATCAAATCAATCGAAAAAAAACATGCTTCTGATCAATCAACAACAGTGGAGCCAGGCAATCAATTACTGTTCAGACCAGTGCCAGTCACACACGATTTTTTGTGAATCCGATGGAAGTGCTGTGCGCAGTCTAGATGTAATGTGAATGCAAAGGGAGTGATTTGTTATGAGCTAATCGTACACTGTATCAGCACCATCAACAAACATTTGGCACCCAGCTAGCAGGAAGTAGATGAGAACATCCTAGAAATGACAGTATACAGAGGTCATCGACCCTGAATAGTGTTCAATATTCCACTGCAGTTTACTATTCTATTCCCGCGCTCTCTCTTCTTATATTCTTCTTCTGCAAATGCTTATCGAGTGTCCATAATACCCTTAAGAAAAATATCTTAGAGCACTTTGCAGAGATGCTTAGTGATTTGGGTGGGGAGATCTGAGATATTTATTTTACACATTGAACGTTGGTAATAATAATCCTTACATTGGATACAGCATCTTCTCACATCTTTGAGACACCTCAAAGCGCTTCACAGGATACACTGCTAAATTGCACCCAGCAGTGTCCCATAATCCACAAGGATTGATTGACTGATTTATTATTATTATGCTGTAATGTATGACTTTTATCCCATTTTAATCTTTTTCAGGCCAAAGAATTGTGTTTTGGGGTGAACGAGCAGCCTTACTGGTGTGAGACGGGTTATTGCTGTGGGGAGACAGAATGCTGTACTTATTACTATGAACTTTGGTGTAAGTGTCTTTAGTTGTGATCGCTACACATAGGCGCGGGCCTCACTGAAGCGAGTTAGTTCCTCTAAAGCAGCTGCTGACATGTATTGAGTGTTAGATACTAAACAACAAACAACAAAACTTACATTTATATAGCGCCTTTCACGTCGAGAGGACATCCCAAGGCGCTGTACAGTCAGGTAGGACAAGAGCAGGGTGGGAAGGATCAGGGCAGGATAAAGCATAGTAGGAAAAGTAACTGTATTAGTGGGCGAAACGCGGCAATTTGCGCACAGCAAATACAGTTAAACTCTCAATACAGTTTGTTTTCTGGGAGAAGGTTCTTTGACAGAACATTCTGGCTGCCTTATTTTGCAACTTTGAAAAGAAGTTAAATTACAAGGTTAGAAAGTCTGTCAATGTTTGCTTGTACTCCAATGAGCCTCAGCTTCTCCATTTCTCTCCTATACCTCTCTTCCCTTTTCCCATCAGATGAGCATTTGATCTCCACTACATTAATGCTTTCTGCTTCTGGCTGTGAGTTCCACATGTTTTGATTGCAAGTTTTTTGTGAGCAATACAACTTATATAGCGCCCCCCACTCGGTGCTTAACCGTGGTGGAGCCAGACTCCTGTTGGTGGGGGTGATCGTAAACATTGTTGAAAAGGGAAGGTTTTCAGGCGGGACTTGAAAAGGGCAGAATGATTGAGGGAGAATGTTCAAGGTATAGTTGCTGAAAGTGCGACCTCCAGTGATGGAGTGGAGGCTGTGAGGGACAAGGATGAGTCCAGTGCCAGGTGAGCGGAGGCAACGGGAGGTGGAGTAAGGAGGTTGGGAGAAGGATGGATGTGCCAGGGAAGGAATGGATTTGAACACAAGTGTGAGGATCTTGAAGTTGAGTATCTGTGGAGTCCTGTAGCTCAGTGGTTAGAGCACTCACCTTACAAGCGAGAGACCTGGGATCGATTTCTGGCAGGACGAAACTGTGGGCAAGTTTCCTGATAATAATAATCCCATTTTAAAACTACCTCAAGAAAAAACCCCAGTAATAAATTGGTCATTTCAATCCACGACTGTTTGTGGTACTGCTGCTGTGTCAAATTGGCTGCCGTGTTTCGCCCACGAGTATACAGTCAATTCCATTTACAGTATATTCTGTGAAGCGCTTCAAGACGTCTAGAAGATGTGAAAAGCGCTATATCAAATGCAAGGATTATTATTATCTGATGTATCTGACATATGTGTTGCTGTGTTTACTGTGCTCAGGGTTCTGGCTGGTCTGGACTATCATTATCATGCTGAGTTGCTGCTGTGCGTACCGACACCGGCGAGTGAAACTACGACTGCAGCAGGAACAGCGACAGCGGGAGATCAGTTTAATGGCCTATCAAGGAGCCAGCACCTACACAACACAACCACTCGACTTACGTGAGTATTCTGGGTCCCGTTCAGCGGGTTGTAGAGGGGCCATCGTATCACTTAATGAAAGCAGTCAAATCAGACCTATCTTTCAGCTGGTATATTATAAGAAACCCGGTCTATTGGCAGATCGCTTTTGTTAAATTGAAGGATAATAAGTCCTTCAATTTAACAAAAAAGTAATAATAGTAAATTGGCCACTCAATCCACAACTGTTTGTGGGGACGCTGTTATGAGCTATTGGCTACTGTGTTTCATCTACAATATATACAATCAATTTAGTTTACAGTATATTCTGTGAAGCACTTTGAAACATCTCCAAAATATAATAATTATTATACATTCCAGCACATTGGGACGTCCTCACAACGTGAAAGGTACTCTATAAATGTAATTTTGTTGTTGTTATAGATTCATAGAATCTTACAACACAGTAGAAGGCCATTCTGCCCATCATGCCTCTGCTGACCCAGTTTTTTCCCCCCAAGTTGTTGAATTTTCGTCTTGCTAAATCAATAACTTAAAGAAGTTGCATTGATTCATACTAAAGTGATCGCCTGTAGGTGAAACTCAGACTGCTGTCCCCACAGCAGATATTGCCACTAATGCTACACGGCAATCTAATATCCAGATCCTGACTAATCGGGACAAAGATGTAATATTTTTACCTTTCCGACCTGCTTAACCCCCAACCCACTGATCACTGCCTCCGCTTAACTGGCTCCAGGCTCCTGCATGTCCCTCGTGCCCTCCGTTCCACTATTGGTGGCCTCGCTTTCAGCCACTGTGCCCCCAAACTGTGCCACTCTTATCCCTCCGCCTTGCCCCTTCTTTTCCCATCTTCAGGTTGCGCCTGAAGACCTTCCTCTTTAACTGTGTCTATAATCATCCCTCCCCCTGGCTCGGTGTCATGCTTCTCCACTGTCAAGCTCTGTGTGAGGGGACGCTGTGTAAATGCAAGTTTTCTTGTTATCGGTTGTTGCATAAAAGTAAAGTTGCTTTGATTCTTTTTCCTGGAAATGCACACTTTTCCACTAAAACGTCCCAACAATTGCATTTATACAGCGCCCTTCACACGGGATAGCGTCTCGGAGCGCTGCACGATGGCTGGGTTGGATGCTGAGCAAGGGAGAAGGGGGAGGGGAGAGGCCTATAGGCATGGTCGAAGAGGTAGGTCTTCGGGTGGAATTTCAAGGTGAATAAAGGATGAGTGGCTGAGGAGGGCGGGTTTGAGGCAGCGAGTTTGAGGTTGTGGATACAGTGATGGTGGTGTAGAGGGCCTGGGCGATGTGCCTTAGGCCTGTACCAGCTGAGTGAACATGTGAGGCACAAACAGATTATCTAAATGCTGGTGTGCGAAGACATTTGAATGTGAGGATGAGGATTTTGGAGTGAATCCATTGGGAGACTGGAAGCCAGTGGACCTGGAGAGGATTAAGCTGATGGGTGTGTGGAGTTTGGACTGAATGAGGATGTGAATGGTGCAGTTTTGGATGGTGGAGCTGGATTTGTCGGATTAAGAAACAGAAGTTGCTGGGAACACTCAACAGGTCAGGCAGCATCTATGGAGAGAGGAAAGCGAGTTAACGTTTCAGACCTGGACCTGAAATGTTAACTTACTTTCCTCTCTTCATAGATGCTCCCTGACCAGCGACTTCTGATTTTATTTCAGCATCTGCAGTATTTTGCTCCTTTTGACAATGGAATTATATTCATCAACTTTGATTTCTGTGTGTTTAAAATGCATGTTTTTAAAAATAAAACTTTTACTTTTTTCTATCCCCTTAGGATTCTGGACAAACTGTAAACTCCCAGCCTACGAAGAGGTAGCAGGCCACCCGCCCACACCCCCACCTCCCTACTCTGAGTTACAGCAGCAGCAGCAACGACAGCAGAACACAGCACAGAATAACACCCAGGAAACTGCTGCAGGAGGGAGCCAGGAGAGGCTGAGCTCACAGGAAGCCATCACAACGCTTCCAGGTCAGGTGGAGGCAGAGCCAAATCCACAGACGGAATCTAATTCATTCAGTAGCGATGAACATGAGGCAGAGAGTGGACAGGAGCCTGCCACACCCTGCACTGAAGTCCCAGCCAATTGCTCAGGTGATGAACAGGATGCCGGTAGTACTCAAGGTGAGGAATCGGATTTGCACCCGGCTTCCGACCTGCACAGCTTGGACCTGGATCCCCACATTTGTGACCAAGGGGAGACCAAGGAAGAGAGCTCCTCCCGACACAGGCGGATCACAGGTGACTCTGGCATCGAGGTGTGTGTGTGTCGCATGGATGAGGACCCCTACCCAGAGGAGGTGGGCCTGATGGACAGCGTGGGGGCTCAGCCCTCGTATAACTCGCCCCCACGGGACACCGAGAGAGGCTCCAAGCAGTCTGAACAGTATTGTTCTGGAGAGCAGCCAGAGGGTGTGTAATGTCAGGTCTCCCACCATCGCTGATACCTTCAACATTGAAGTCAAACACACAGGGTGGTTTGGTGTGTGAGCTGGAGAGCCGATTTCTGACCCGTTCCGTCAACCATTATGGGCTAATACCTAAGCTTGTTTGCCATTTTAAACAAAGAAAAACCTGCCCCTAATTACAGGAGACAGAAACCCGATAGGTAGTCTTTCACATTCAGGTTTTCTGCAATATTCTAGCATTTTGAAATTAATCTTAGCACTATTATAATAATAATAATATACAATACCACGTCTACAAACCCTTTGTGTTCAGGGCTTAAACCTGAGCTGCATACTGAGGGTTGTGTGTTTTTGCTCTTCCCCCCCACCACCCACTCCCAATTTTGATTTTCTCTTTGTTTCCCCCTGTCCTCCCCTCCCACCTCCATACACGCTGTGAAATGGAGAGAGGGCGGGAGAGATGGGAGAGAGGGCGGGAGAGATGCTTGCTCCCTTCAATGCGCCCTTCCATCGGGGAAGGGGCGAGACTTCATAAAGCAGGTGTGTGTCATTGGTAATGTTTTTATTGGTTATGAGGGTGTATCTCAGAGTCCCCAAGTTGGCTCGATTGACTGCTATTATTCCTTCCATAGATAGGGTGAAAGTGCCTCATGTTCTCCATCCAGCCAGTTCTCTTGGTTAAGCTGAACGCATGGGAATGATAACATCTTGGGGCAGCGCATCGCTTCACCATTGGCCTGTGACACCAAACTGCCTTTCTTTGTCAATCTTCATTTTAACATCGTTAACTGCAAACTAAAGCAGCCTATACCCTCGCCCACATGTGTGTCCCAGGTGCATCTCCCAGGTGCGTTTCCCGATGGGGCGACTGGTTTTAGACTTGACCAATGATGCAGAACTAAGCAGCGCCCAGTTTCTGATATGAAAATAGTAGTGACCGGGAACACTCGCTCAGCAGGTCAGGCAGCATCTATGGAGAGAGGAAAGTCAGTCAACGTTTTGTAAAGGGCAACTGAAACTTCAAGCCACTTTGCTCTCTCCATAGATGCCACCTGACACGCTGAGTGAGAATTCCCAGCCTCTTCTGTTTTTATTTCAGATTTCCATCATCTGCATTCATTTGTCTTGTTTAGCACCGATTTCAACTCTCATCTCTCCCCACCTCATTTGCCTCCCCCCCCCCCCCCCCCCCCCCCCCCGCCACATCTGTCCATTTGTCCATTGTGGGTTTGGACTATAAGACTCTTGAGTGTGAGTGATACTTTGGCAAGAATCTGATGTTGATTGACGGTTTGCAAAGAGGAGTTTTCTACACATGAATGATGTGTTGGTCAGAATCTCTTGCCTTAATATCAATGCAAGTATTAATGCAGTGAGCAGAGCTAAGCTAAAGCCAACCGAGGTCAGGCCAGTAGAGACCAGATAGGTACAGTTTATAAACGTTCCACTTGTAAGACTAGGAAAGTTCACGTAAATATTAATAATGATTTACTTGACCACTCTTTTGTGGTTTGCCCACCGCCCGCTTTGAAACAGCAAACGGGGGGGCGTACGACCCACTTTCATGACCCTTTTCACACTGCGTGAAAAGTTTAAAAACATGTCTTTCTTTTCCTGCACCCCCTCTGTCCCCCATCATTAATCAGGAGTCGTTCTTAAGACTAAATCAACCTCAACACAAGAGAGGGGAGATAAGTTGTCTTTTCTTGTAATCGTTCTTTCTGCAATAGTGAATCGTGGTTTATTCAGATGCCTTTTTAATTGAAAACATTTTAATTTTGTAATGTTTTTTGTAGAGGCACTTAGTTAGTGAATGCATGTAATGCAGGGGTCATAAATACAATGTACCTGCCACCTGTGCTCCTGAGGATTCAGGCACTGCTCAAGTCTTTATAAAACCTCTTTTTTTTAAAAAAAGAATCTATGGAAATTTCTTGTTTGGGGTCGTAAACTGTCTATTTTTTTCTGCCTTCGGCGCAGTTTTAGTCACTGCTTTGTGGTTTTGCAACCGACTGATCTATTTTCCTCTCAGAAACTTGCCTTCGCACAGCAACAAAGTACATGGTGGGGGAGAACAACGGCTAAATTACATTTGTTTAGCGCCTTTCAGGTCAGGAGGAAGTGTGTTTAGGAATCAACACACGATGTGCAGTCTGACTGTTTAATGTATCCGTCACATCCTTACATTTGATTACAGCATCACTCGCTTTGGCAAGATAATAATCCTTCCATTTGACACAGCGTCTGAACAAGTCTTTGAGATGTCTCGAAGCGCTTCACAGGATACACTGTAAAGTGAATTGACTGTATATTTGTGGGTCAAACGGGGCAGCCAATTGTGCACACAAGTTACATTGATCGACCAAATTATTATTTATTTTGAAGGAATCATTACTCCCAGAAAAGTGGCTTACAATCGGGTTGTTACTTACTGCTGGGTAAACAGAGGCCTGTGTGTGTGGAGTAAGCAAACCTGTCCAAGAGACTGATTTTATGTGGAGGTGTTGTTGGTGAGGACACCAAGACCGTTAAGGTGTTTCAGAGCGCTATTTTACCCCCAAATCTGCCAGCTCGGGAGAAAAATCCTTGACTGTCCACCACCTTGTGACCTCTTCCTGACAAGGACAGGCAGTAACCGTATCGCTGAAATTCTCTAAAGCAGTGGTTCCCAACCTCGGGTCCCAACCCAAATCAGGGTCGCGTAAGTAGGGTCGCGAAGGGTCATCAGAATTAATTTTTCTTTTTTAATAATGAAAATACTTTTTTAATAATGAAAAGTGCCACAAAAGAGGAGATATTGTCTTGGCTGAGCTTCGCACTGTCAAGACAAGGGTTGGGAGGACCTGTTGGTGGCTAGAGTCGCAGCAAAAGAAGATTGGGAGCCACTGCTCTAGGGGATGAGTGGTGGAGTGGGAGTTATTGGGTAGCTCTTCCAAAAATAGTCATCATGGGGGCAATGGGCCAAATGGCCGCCTTCTGTGCTGGAATATGCTACAATTCTACTATGACTGTCAGCTGGCTGGGCAGTTAGACATTGGTGCAATGAGATATGTGGTCGCTGAGTACTCACGTGGAGGCTGAGCTATTTAAAACAAGATTTACAGAACATTTAAGCCACCATCACATCAATGATTCCCACTGCCGGGCTTCCAGAATGCTCTGCTGTGGGACCCGAGTGTTAATCCTGCGTGTGGGGGGTAGAGGGAGACGCACACAAGTGACATTGACACAAGTACAGTATTGAATTCACTCCTGAGTTATATCATTGTCAGCAGTCACCACTCTTGACTTTGCTAGGACTCGGCTGGAATCATTACTCCCAGAACTGGATGAATCAATAAACCCCAATAAACCCTCCAGCTTCATTCACCTCTCTCCAGCAATGGAAGGGGTGGGGAGAATATGTGTGTGTGTGTGTATCCCACACACAAACACCAAAACAGGAAGGTCACGATGAGGGTGGGTAAAAACAATAATCCTTGCATTCGATACAGCGCCTTGTCACATCTTCCAGACGTCTCAAAGCGTTTCACAGAATATACTGTAAAGTGTATATATTTGTGGGTGAAACGCGGCAGGCAATTGCGCACAGCAGCGTCTCCCACAACCAGTCGTGGACTGAAGTAACCAAATTATTTTTATTAAAAGGATTATTGCTCTTGGAAAAGCACGAGGTGGATAGAGAGTTAGTACCATGATAGATACAGAGACACCCACACACTCACATTCACAGACAGACACTCTCATGCGCGCACACACACACAGACAAACGGGGTGGGGGGGGCAGGTCAAGTTGGGGGATCGGGCTGTAGCAGATCGGCCAGAGTTGAGTGATGTTTGACCAAATCGTGAGGGACCCTGGACCTCCTGTCCCTGACATTCTTCAAGGCCGGATCGTACCGTAGCAAAGCCTTGCACACGCTCTCCTCAGCTTGCTCAGCCGCCTGCAGAACAACACAGCGCACATCAGCCCCAACTCCGTCCAACAACAATAATAATCCTTACAACAACCAAGTCATCGCTACGTGTGACCCTCCCTAACCCACCCCTACCATCCCCACAATAATCCCTCTAAAAAAAAGTACAATAATCAATTGGTCATTTTCAACCCACGGCTGTTTGTGGGGACGCTGCTGTGCGCAATTGGCTGCCGTTTTTCGCCTACAACTATTCAGTCAATTCACTAGTCTATTCCATGAAAAGCTTTGAGACAGTCTAGAAGATAAGGCGCAATATCAAATGCAAGGATTATTATTGAAACGCCTTAGGATACTGTATACTGTAATAATCCTTATTAAAGTGCAGTGACGGTGTATTTTGTGGGTGAAACTGTTGAGAATTGAGTGACCACATTTTTATCATTTAATTTGGAAGGAATTATTCCACTGCCTGGAAAGCGATCGCCAATCGATGAACAAGCTTACGTCTGGGTAAATAACAACAACAACAAAATTACATTTTACATTAAAATGTGTGTGGTACAAGGAAACTTGCCTAAAGTTTGCCCTGTTCTGACCTGCCCAGGAATCGAACCCAGGTCGCCTCGCTAGCGAAGCGAGCGAGCGCTCTAACCTCCGAGCGACAGGACTTGCCTTGTGCAGGGGGGTCGTGCCGTCCTGGTCGGTGATGGTGGGGGCCGCCTGGTGAGCGAGGAGGAGGGTGACGATGGAGAGGTGACCGCAGTACGCGGCTCTGTGCAAGGCAGTGACTCCCCCTCGAGTCTGCATGTTACTGCTCGCACCTTTCCTCAGCAAATACTCACACATATTGTAATCACCGCGGCGACTGGCGTAGTGCTGCGGGGGGAGAAAGAGCCATGATTAACAGTGTCAGACACACACACACACACAGGGAGAGGGTATGTTAAGTCTATATACAAATATATATAACCTTTCCCTCTCCGTCATGGCTGTCTCACCAGCGCTGTGTAGCCAGACAGATCTTGCAGGTCAGGATCCATTCCCTTCTCCACAAAATGTCGGACTCTGCCCATGTCTCCCGTGCTGGCGGCCGACCAGATACCTACAGAGAGAGAGAGACAATCATACCCAGTGAGGTGTCTCAGTGTTGTTTAAAGCGCTATATCAAATAACAACAACAACAACTTTAATTTATATAGCGCCCTTCATGCCGGACAGCGTCTCAGAGCGCTTCACAATAACGGATCCCTGGACCGAGCCAGGGGCAGGGGGAGAAAGGTGACCAAAGGCACGGTCAAAGAGAAAGGTCTTCAGCTGGGACCTGAAGCTGAGAAAAGAGGGGGTGAGGTGAAGGTAGTGAGGGAGTTCTAGAGCCTCGGGGCCTAGTGCTGAAGGCACGGCCACCAAGGGTGGAGCGGAGGATTCAGTGGGGACATGGAGGAGGCCAGACCCAGTGGAGCGAAGGCAGCAGGAGCTGGTTTGGGGGGAGAGGAGGTCAGAGAGGTAGGGGGTGCAGAGGAGTGGAGGGATTTGAAAACAAGGGTGAGGATCTTAAATTCGATCCTCTCTGGGACAGGGAGCCAGTGACGTCTGGCAAGGACTGGGGTGATGGGGGAGCGAAGCTTGGTGCGGGTGAGTATGTGGGCGGAGTTTTGGATTAGTTGGATTTTATGGATTGTGGTGGAGGGGAGACCGGCGAGGAGGGCATTGGAATAGTCCAGCCGTGAGGTGGCGTGTACCAGGGTTTCAGCAGCTTTTGGGGTGCGGTATTGCCGGAGACGGGCGATACATCGGAGGTGGAAGAAGGCGGTGCTGGTGAGGGACCGGATGTGGGGGAGGAAGGACAATTGAGGGTCGAACCTGACGCCGAGGTTGCGCACAGGTTCAGAAAGTTTTAGGGGCAGGCGGGAAGGTGGAGGAGGTGAGAGCCGTGCGAATGGAGACACTGACGAGAGCGAAGGAGTATGGCCTCCATCTTGTCAACATTCAGCTGCAAGAAATTTGCGCTCATCCAGCTCCTCAGGCTGACAGAACATCAGGGGACTGGGGGTCACAAAGTGAAGTGGAGAAGTAGAGTTCAGTGTCATCCGCGTACATGTGGAAGTGTGCCCCATGTCTGCGGATGACATCACCAAGAGGGAGCGTGTAGATGATGAAGAGGAGGGGACCAAGGATGGATCCCTGGGGTACCCCACAGGTAACTGGGTGAGTGCGGGAGGAAAAGCCGTTTGTGGAGATGTACTGTGAGGTAGGAAACCAGGCGAGTGCGGTCCCACTGAGGTGGATGATGGAGGACAGGGGGTGGAGGAGGATGGCGTGGTCGACTGTGTCAAACACAACGGACAGGTCCACGAGTATAAGGAGGCAGAGGGAGCCCTGGTCACAGTTAGAGAGGACGTCGTTTGTGACTTTCACAAGCGCAGTCTCTGTACTGTGGGCAGGGGGGAAACCGGACTGGAGGGGTTCGAAGAGGGAGTGGGAGGAGAGGCGGGTGCGGAGTTGGTTGGCCACAACATGTTTGAGTGCTTTTGAGAGGAAGGGCAGGTTAGAGATAGGGTGGTAATGACTAGGGTTTGAGGGATCTAGGGAGGGTTTTTCAAGGAGAGGGATGATGGCAGCAGTTTTGAGGGGGGCAGGGACTGATCCCATGGAGAGGGACTAGTTGATGATGTCAGTCAGCAGTGGGCAGAGAAGGGGGAGCTGGGTGAGCAGTAGGTTAGTGGGGATGAGGTCGAGGCAGCAGGTGGTTGGCTTCAAGGACGTGAGAGTGTGTGAGACAGAGGAAAGAGAGACTGGGGAAAAGGAGGGTAGGAAGGGGGTAGAAATAGGAGTTGATGATGGGGAGGGTAGGGGGGATGGGATGGGGATGGTAGAGGGTGATGAGAGGCAGGGGGATGAGGCTGCCTGGTGGATATTTTAGATTTTTGAGGAAAAGAAGTCCACGACCTCCTCGCACTTCGCATTTGAAGTGTAGGTTGAGGAGGCCTGAGGGGGTGCGTGGAGGAGATGGTGGGTGGTGGAAAAGAAGACTTTGGGATTGTTGTTTGCCTCCAGGATGCTGTTTTTGCTCGACACAAAGATCGGCGGTAGCTGTGGAGTTGCTCGAGCCACAGTTGGTAGTGAACCATGAGGCCGGTTTTCTGCCACCTGCACTCGAGCAGCCGGGTTTGGCATTTGAGGAGCGGAGATGAGAGTTGTACCAGGGGGAGCGGATAGCTTTGGAGATAGACTTGGATTTCAGGGGGACGAGAGAGTTCAAGGTGGAGGAGAGGCGATCGTGGAGCAGCTGGACAGCTGCATTAGGATTGCTGTGGGTGGAAGACCGGAGGGGTAGCAGGTCGGAGGATGTGAGGGCCTCTGTGAGGGTCTCGGAGGGGAGACTTTTCCATGGGCAGAAAAGTACAGTTGAGGACTTGGTGGAGGAGAGAGGGTTGGAAGAGAATTAGAGAAGAAAGTGGATTTCAAATGCAAGGATTATTAACATTATTATCAGTGTGTAGCTCAGTAAATCACCTTACAAGCGTGAGACCCATGTTCGAATCCAGGCAGGTCAGGGCGAAACCTAGGGCAAGTTTTCTTACTCCAAGCACACACACACACACACACACACACACTCACACACTTGCCTAATAATAATGAATCCCTCAAAAAAAACAAAATAAAATTGGTAATTTTCAACCCACGGCTGTTTGTGGGGGACCCTGCTGTGCGCAATTGGCTGCCGTGTTTCACCCAAAAGTATACTGTCACTTCACTTTACAGTATATCCTGTGAAGCACTTTGAGACACAGTCTAGAGACGTGAAAAGGCACTGGGTCAAATGCAAAGATTATTATTATACAACACCACATGTACACACGGTCGTGGATTCAGTGATCGTGACTAGGCCCATTCCCTCCCTCCCGCCGGGAAAGCAATCGCAATCGGACCATTCACTCCTACAATAAACTAGCCCACCCCCCCACACACACACATATACAGAGCCCCCCACCCCCAGCCAGTCACTACACACACCCACTACTACAATATAGTAGCCCACCCCCCCACACACACATATACAGAGCCCCCCCAGCCAGTCACTACACACACTCACTACTACAGTACACTAGCCCCCGAGAGCCCCATCCAGTCACTACATTGCAGCGCGCGGGCCGCATCCGGCCCGGGGGCCGCCTGTTGACTCACCCCGCTCAAAGTCCATCTCCTCCAGGCTCTGCCGGACGCCGCTGGGTCCCGAACAACAGCCGCAGCCGGAGTGTGGGTCCTGGGGGGTCATAGCCTGAGGAGGGGGCGGGGAAGGCCGGGGAGAGGACTGCGGCCTAGACCGGGGCCGAGCCTCGGCCTCGAGTTGGGGAGAGTCTCCCCAAGGGGGCGGGGGAGGCTGTGTGTCTCTTAATCCTCCACTGGTTCGTTCTGCATCATACAGAGCAATGTAGTGACTGACTGGCTGTGGTGGGAGTGGGACAGGGTGTCTGTGTGTGTGCGTGTCTCTCTGTGTGTGTGTGTGTCTGTGTGTGTGCGTGTCTCTCTGTGTGTGTGTATGTCTCTGTGTGTTGTGTGTGTGTCTGTGTGTGTGTGTATGTCTCTGTGTGTGTGTATGTCTCTGTGTGTGTGTCTGTGTGTGTGTGTGTCTCTGTGTGTTGTGTGCGTGTCTCTGTGTGTGTGTCTGTGTGTGTGTATGTGTGTGTGTGTGTCTCTGTGTGTGTGTCTGTGTGTGTGTGTATGTCTGTGTGTTGTGTGTGTGTCTCTGTGTGTGTGTGTGTATGTCTCTGTGTGTTGTGTGTGTGTCTCTGTGTGTTGTGTGTGTGTCTGTGTGTGTGTGTGTCTGTGTGTGTGTGTGTCTCTGTGTGTGTGTCTGTGTGTGTGTGTATGTCTGTGTGTTGTGTGTGTGTGTGTGTCTGTGTGTGTCTCTGTGTGTGTGTATGTCTCTGTGTGTCTGTGTGTGTCTCTGTGTGTGTGTATGTCTCTGTGTGTTGTGTGTGTGTCTCTGTGTGTGTGTATGTCTCTGTGTGTTGTGTGTGTGTATGTCTCTGTGTGTTGTGTGTGTGTGTGTGTCTGTGTGTGTGTCTCTGTGTGTGTGTGTCTCTGTGTGTTGTGTGTGTGTCTCTGTGTGTGTATGTCTCTGTGTGTTGTGTGTGTGTGTGTGTCTCTGTGTGTGTGTCTCTGTGTGTGTGTATGTATCTGTGTTGTGTGTGTGTCTCTGTGTGTGTGTATGTCTCTGTGTGTTGTGTGTGTGTGTGTGTCTCTGTGTGTTGTGTGTGTGTGTATGTCTCTCTGTGTGTGTCTCTGTCTCTGTCTCTGTGTGTGTGTCTCTGTCTCTGTCTCTGTGTGTGTGTTGGCGGCTGCCCACAGTGGTGTAGTGACTGTCTGGAGTGTGAGTGTCCAGCAATGTGTGGAGTATCAAACGCCTGAGCAGCAATAATACTGACCCAAATCTTCCAGACTGTGACTCAAAGCGCTTCACAGAATATGCTGTTTAAATGAATTGATTATATATATTTTGTGGGAGAAACGCCAGCCAATTGCGCTCAGCAGCGTCCCCCACAAACAGTGTTCGTTGTTTCAGTGGATTCAGTGACCAAATTATTATTTTATATGTGGGATTATTTCCTCCGGATTGCGATCTGTCAATCAACCAATAACCAACTGACAACCCATCAGAGTTCAGAATTTCCTCCCTGATGTTTCGGCTGCCTGTGTGACCTCTGTGTGTTAGTCTGTCTGTCTGTCTGTGTACCCGAGAGGTCCACCCTCCTCCTTGTGCTCCAAAGCCTCTGCTACACGATGGGTGGCTATGCTTTCAGCCATTGTGCCCCCAAACTTTGGAACTCCCTCCCTGCCTCCCTCACTCCCTTTGCCCTCACCCCCTCTTTCCCCATCGCCAGGTCGTACACAAAGATCTTTCCCTCCGACCGACTGACTTCGACAAGTTGTTGTTGTTGTTGTTGTTAGCTCCTCCTTGAACCCAGACAGGGACACGATGGCGTATATAGCACACACAGTCACTACAACAATAACATTACAATGGGATAGAGCCTTTCACGTCAGGAGGATGTCCCAAGCCATTGGACACTCACTGTTACAGACCTGAGCTGGGGACGGGGTCAGAGGTGGGGGGGAAGTGGAGGATTAGGAGTTGCCGATGGGACCATCAAACAGGAGAGTTTTCAGGCGGGAATTGAAGGAGGCCAGGGAGTGGGGTGAGGTGGAGTTCCAGAGGTTGTGGGCAGAGCGGCTAAAGGCTCTCCCGCCAATGGTGGGGATGTGGAGCAGGCTGAGCGGAGGGAGGGTGTGGACAGGTTGGTAAGGGGAGGTCACAGATGTAGGGTGAGGGGGGGGTGAGGTTGTGGAGGCTTTAATGTGAGGACCAGGATCTTGAATTGGATCCTCTGGATGATGGGGAGACAATGGAGTCAGACGATGGGGGAGATGGGGTCACGGAGTTTGGAATGGTAGAGGACACTGGCCACAAGAGTTCTGGATTATCTGCAGCCTGTGTGTGTGTGTGGGGGGGAGGCCGACCAGCAGGACATTTGTATAATCGAGCCGGGATGTAATGAAGGCTTGGATGAGGGTTTCAGCGGCTTTGGGGGTGAGATAATGGCAGAGTCACCGCTGTGGATACGGGAAGTTTGCAATTGATGGAGTGGGGTGTGAGGTGTGGATGCAATGAACCAAATAATAATTATAAAGCACTTTACCCGCATCAAATTGTGTAATTTGCTCCCTCTTTCTGTCCCTCCCTCCCTCTCTCTGCCTCTCCCTGCAATTTCTTTATTGTAATGGAAATGCTGGAGAGGTTAAGCAGTATTTACTGTGGGGATCCGATGACATCAACAACAGCAATAACAACATAACATTTGTATAGCGCCTTTCACGTCAGGAGGAAGGAGAGACCTTAGTATATACAGGGTGTGTGTGTCAGTGTGGCTCAGTGTGTGTGTGTGTGTGTATCAGTGTGGCTCAGTGTGTGTGTGTGTGTGTCAGTGTGGCTCAGTGTGTGTGTGTGTGTGTGTCAGTGTGGCTCAGTGTGTGTGTGTGTGTGTGTATCAGTGTGGCTCAGTGTGTGTGTCAGTGTGGCTCAGTGTGTGTGTGTGTGTGTATCAGTGTGGCTCAGTGTGTGTGTGTGTGTATCAGTGTGGCTCAGTGTGTGTGTGTGTGTGTCAGTGTGTGTGTGTCAGTGTGGCTCAGTGTGTGTGTGTGTGTGTCAGTGTGGCTCTGTGTGTGTGTGTGTGTGTCAGTGTGGCTCAGTGTGTGTGTGTGTGTGTCAGTGTGGCTCTGTGTGTGTGTGTGTGTGTCAGTGTGGCTCAGTGTGTGTGTGTCAGTGTGGCTCAGTGTGTGTGTGTGTGTGTGTCAGTGTGGCTCAGTGTGTGTGTGTGTGTCAGTGTGGCTCAGTGTGTGTGTGTGTGTGTCAGTGTGGCTCAGTGTGTGTGTGTCAGTGTGGCTCAGTGTGTGTATGTGTGTGTGTCAGTGTGGCTCAGTGTGTGTGTGTCAGTGTGGCTCAGTGTGTGTGTGTCAGTGTGGCTCAGTGTGTGTGTGTATCAGTGTGGCTCAGTGTGTGTGTGTGTGTATCAGTGTGGCTCAGTGTGTGTGTGTGTGTCAGTGTGGCTCAGTGTGTGTGTGTATCAGTGTGGCTCAGTGTGTGTGTGTGTGTCAGTGTGGCTCAGTGTGTGTGTGTCAGTGTGGCTCAGTGTGTGTGTGTGTGTCAGTGTGGCTCAGTGTGTGTGTGTGTGTGTCAGTGTGGCTCAGTGTGTGTGTGTCAGTGTGGCTCAGTGTGTGTGTGTGTGTCAGTGTGGCTCAGTGTGTGTGTGTGTCAGTGTGGCTCAGTGTGTGTGTGTGTGTCAGTGTGGCTCAGTGTGTGTGTGTGTGTGTCAGTGTGGCTCAGTGTGTGTGTGTGTGTCAGTGTGGCTCAGTGTGTGTGTGTCAGTGTGGCTCAGTGTGTGTGTGTCAGTGTGGCTCAGTGTGTGTGTGTGTGTGTCAGTGTGGCTCAGTGTGTGTGTGTCAGTGTGGCTCAGTGTGTGTGTGTGTCAGTGTGGCTCAGTGTGTGTGTGTGTGTGTCAGTGTGGCTCAGTGTGTGTGTGTGTGTCAGTGTGGCTCAGTGTGTGTGTGTGTGTGTGTCAGTGTGGCTCAGTGTGTGTGTGTGTGTGTGTCAGTGTGGCTCAGTGTGTGTGTGTCAGTGTGGCTCAGTGTGTGTGTGTGTGTGTGACCCGCGACCACATCCCTCCCCCCCCTCGCCCGTCTCCACTATCTCCCCATCCCCCAGAGGATCCAATTCAAGATCCTTGTCCTCACTATCAGGGCCATTCCCGGCCTGGCCCCCGCCCGTCTCTCTGACCTACTGTCCCCCTATCAGCCTGTCCCCGTCCCCTCCGCCTCAGGCCAGCTCCTCCTCCACCCCCCTAACCCCCCAACCCTCGGGGGCCGGGCTGTCAGCCTGACTGAGAATTGGTGCCTCCCACCCACACAGAGATGGATTAGGTGCTGATCACTGTGACTGGTTTCTGTGTGTGTCAGTCACCCGCTGACCAAAAGAAACAGCCCATTAATTCTTTAATCATATTTTTCCCCCATTAAATTAGGACAGTGTTCTTCTCCCTAATAACAACAACAATAGCCACAATAAATAAAAATAGAAATAACAACATGAATAATACTATCAACAATAATATTAATATTATCAAAGTAACACTAGCAATAATAAACTAATAATATAAGAACCCTTGCATTTGATACAGAGTCTTATGTATTCTTTGAGACGTCTCAAAGCGCTTCACAGGATATACTGTAAACCGCATGTGTTTTGTGGACGAAACGCCAATTGCGTACAGCAGCGTCCCCACAAACAGTCACAGCTGTTGAGGGACCAAATAATTATTATTTATTTGGTTATTTGGAAGGAATTGCTACCCCCTGGAAAAGTAATCCGCCAATCAATTAACAACTGGGTTCCTGCCACTGCCGGGTAAACAGAGGTGCGTGTGTGTATGGACTAAGGAAACTTGTCTAAAGTTCTGGCCGAGAATTGAACCCAGGTCCTCTCACTTGCGAGACAACTGAGCTGTAACCACTGAGCTACAGGACTCCCCTAGTGTCTATTTGGAGTCATGGGTAAGTGGGGTGAGAGGAGGGTACAAAGAGGAGGTGAGGTAAGGGGAGGGGGCTGGGTGGTGGTGAGGGGGGATGGGGAGATAGATAACCGGATTAAGGGGAGGGGGGGTGGAGGTTACATTACCACACTGACCCCAGCGCAGTGGCTGGTGGCTGGGACCACCCTCTTGCGACAGGTGAACATTTTACGCAGTTCTGATCGGAAGCGGTCGTGGAGCCAGGCGTACAGGAACGGGTTGTAACAGGCAGAGCTCATGGCCAGCCAGTGACACAGTAACTGGAGCAGGTTGAAGTATTCCTTGCTGATCAGGTTAATGTCCACATCTCTCACAATGTTGAAGAGGTGAAGGGGGAGCCAGCAGGCGCTGAACACAGTCACCAGCATCACCAGCAAACGGAATATCTTCCTCCTCCGTACCCGCTCCCAGCGTTCCTGATTGTGCAGCCCGGTTCCCGGCAGAACACGGCCTCTCAGTTTGACGGTGATTCGCAGGTAGCTGAGAGACACGGCGGACACGGGCAGGATGTAGGTGATGATCAAGGTGCTGTAGGCGTACGCCAACCTCTCCCGCTCCCTCTTCACCCAGAACTCCTCACAGATGGTCAGCCCGGCCTCGGGCAGCTCCAGGTGATAGGTGTGAGCCAGGGCGGGCGCAGCCAGAGCCACAGACAACAGCCAGAGCCCAGCCACCACCTGCCAACACCCAGCCATCGACAGCCGTCTCTTCAGTGGGTGGACGGTGGCATAGTACCTGACGCGAGCCGGTGGGGAGGGGGTGGGGGAACAACAACGAATATCTGGTGAGTGTGGGAGGCAGGGACAGCAGGAGGAAGCCATTCAGCTTCTCCAGCCTGTTCCACCAATCTACAGTCGGCTGTGAGGCGTAATAATAATAATCCTGGCATTTGACCCAGCGCATTTCACATCTTTCAGACTGTGTCTCAAAGTGTTTCACAGAATAGACTGTAAAGTGAATTGACTGAATAGTTGTGGGCGAAATGTAGCAACCGATTGCGCACAGCAGCGTCCCTCACAAACAGCCGTGGGTTGAAATGACCAATTTATTATTGTTTTTTTGAGGGATGATTAACAGGTGTGTGTTTGGAGTAAGGAAACTGCCCAAGGTTTGATATTGACCTGCCAGGAATTGAACCCAGGTTTCTCGCTTCCGAGCGATCTAACCACTGAGCTACAGGACAGCTTGCCCCAAGCCTCCTTCCCTAGCAATAACAGCACACCTTTCCTGCAGCTCAGTGGTCGGAATGGGGTTAGAGTAGAGAACTCGAGTGGGGGAGCGAGCACTAGCACAGACACAGAGAGTGAGTAGGGTGGGGGGAGAGAGAGAGAGAGAGAGAGCGAAAGAGAAAGAGAATGGGGTGGAAGCCTGGCCACTAACCTGTCCACGGCGATGGCAGTCAAGGTGAAGACAGAGACGTAGACGGTGACCGGTTGCATGAGGAACACAAAATAACACAGGAAGCTGCCGAAGGCCCAGCCGCGAGGGTTGAAGACATAGGCCAGGGTGAAGGGGACACAAGCCGCGCACATCAGCAGGTCAGCCAGGGCCAGGTTAGCGATCAGGAAGTTGGTGACTCCGTGCATCGTGCGGCTCCGACAGATGACGTGGAGAAGCAGTGAGTTCCCGACCAGCCCGACCATCACCAGCGCGGCGTAGCCCGGCAACAACACCGGCTTCAAACCATCAATCAACTCAACCCCCGTGAACTGCGAGCCCCCACCTCCCTCACCCCCCAACGCCAGCTCGTACACCATTGTGTTGTTGATATCTTCTGACCGAGACTCCCATGGTTCTGTGTACGACTCCACCCCCATGTCTGGCTCCCTCTCTCTCCCTCCCCTCCCCTACCCTGCCCAACACCCTCCTCCTCTCTCTCTCTTCCCTGTCTCCCCTCTTCCTCTCCTCACTCCCCTCTTCCTCGCTCTCCCTCCCCTTGATACTCTCTCTTGACCCACCCCTTGCTCGCTCACTCACACCCACTCTCTCTCACTGCTCTCGACTACTCCCGGTTTCTCTCTCTCTTGACACACCTTACTCGCACGCTCCGGCTCTTTCTCTCTCCCCCCCTCTTCCTCTCTCCCTCACTGACTCACTCCCCTCTTTTGCTCTCTCCGTCCCTCTCTCCCGAACTTTCCCCCTCGCCTCACTCGCTCATTCGTCCCCCCCTCGTTCTCTCCCCCTCTCTCCCTCTCTCTCCTTTCACTCTCTCACTCTCTCTCTCACTCTCTCTCACTCTCTGTGATGTGTTAGCTCTGTATCTGAATGAGATAAACACAGACAAAAATGAAGATCAGATACAAACCACAAGCTCACACACTCACCCCCACACACGCACCAACCAAACACACACATGCAATACACAACACACAATACAACACACAGGCATACCCCAAAACATGCACACGCACACACACTCCCACACACCAAACAAACACACAACATACATGCACACAACATACATACATATGCACATACCCCCAAAACATGCACCCGCACATACACCAAACAAAGACACACACACCTGACAGCTATGATTGCTGAAATCTCACCTTCAAATCCCTTTTTTCCCGTTTTCTGTGGAGGAGAGAAATCATGCCATGAGTTAAGCTGGAGTTTGGCAATTTTGCTCCCGAAGCTCAACCTGTAACCTGTACTCGCTCACACAAACGTGTGCCTTTCCCAGAAATGTAATAATCCCTGGATTTGATGCAGCGCAATAGCGGCCAGGGATGTCGCCGCAAACAGCCGTGAAGCGAACCACGTCAGCCATGACACTGGGAGAGACAGAGAGAGACAGAGAGAGAGACACACAGAGAGAGAGACACACGTACAGACAGAAACTCGCTTCTCTTTTTCTTGACAGCGGAAACGGAGAGGGGTGAGTGAGGTTTAACGTCTCGTCTAAAGGACGGATTCTCTGACAATATGTGTTTGTGTGTGTCTCTCTCTCTCTGTCTGTGAGTGTGTGTTTCTCTCTCTCTCTCTCTCTCTCTCTCTCCCCCCCAGTGCTGTGCTGACGTGTCAACCTGGATAGTATCCCTTTGGTGGGAGGGTTAGATCCCCAAACCACTGACCTCTCCCACACGCACACATTCCCCAGTAAAGCGGAGAAGAGAATGTTGATGATGATAATAATAATAGTAATAAATCTTGCATTTGATACGGAGCCCGATCACATCCTCGAGAAGCCTGGGATTCACGGGATTCACTGATGGAGACCGGTGACGAACTGCCAGCGAGGCTTTCGTATGTTCAGTGGCTTCCGTTCTTTGCCTTCTCTGTCTGGCTTCAATATGAAGTGTAGTTCAGCACATCGCCGGCTACCAGTTTTCTCTCTCTCGTTCTCTCTATCTCTCTGCATCCACCCTCCTCAGCACCACACACACACACATACACACGCACTCACTACTATCCTCTGCTGGTTACTCACACTCATCTTCACTCAACCCGCTATCACACATACACACACACACACTCGCTCACTCACTCACTGGAGTACATTCTCACACACTCACAGTCACACACACACTCGCTCACTCACTCACTGACTCACTCATACACATGCTCCCGTACACTCACACACATTCACACAGTCACACCCACGAACTCACATGCACTCACTCAAACACATAAATAATAATAATTGCATTGATATAGCGCTTTTCACATCTTACCAACCTCTCAAAGCACTTCACAGAATATACTGCAAAGTGAATTGACTGTATATTTGTGGGCAAAACGTGGCAGCCAATTACGCACAGCATCGTCCCCACAATCGTGGATTGAAAATGACCAATTTTAATTATTGTGTTTTTTTGGACAGATTATTATTAGGCGTAATAAACACACACATACTCAAACTCACACACTCACTCAACACATACATACTCACACACACTCAACACACATATACACTCACACACATTCGCACTCAACACATTCACACCCACAAACTCAACACACACTCAACACATACGCACTCACATACTCAACACACACGCACTCACACACACATGCACTGAAAAGTGTATGTCATTGGTGTCAATGTCAATTTTATTTTGTATTGTGATTTCTTATCATATCGTCGAGATCTCTCACAGCGCTTCGCAAGATTCATTATAAAGTTGAGTGAGTGAGTGAGTGAGTGAGTGAGTGAGTGAGTGAGTGAGTGAGTCAGATTATTTTTTCATTTCTTTCAACACCTCTATCCCTCCCCCTTCCACCTCCAAACCCACCACCATCTTCTACTGGCCCTGGAAGAAGATTCCCCCTCAAACTTTCACCTCTGCCCTCGAAACCTCCGACCTCCTCCCACAATGGCACTCTTCCTGTACCGACCCATCCTCCGCCTCCACCGCCCTCCACAACACCCTCTCCACTACCCTCGACACCCTGGCCCCCCTCACCTCCAGAACTGTCTCCCACTCCCGATCATCACCGTGGTACACAACTAACCTCCACTCCCTCAAAAGCCAAGTGAGAGCAGTTGAACGCACCTGGCTCAAATCTGGCCTCACGGTCCACCGGCAAATCTGGCTGGACCGCCTCCGCCCTAGCCACCACCAAATCAGCCTCTACTCCAGGATAATCCTGGAAGCGAAGGACAACCACCGCCTACTCTTCGCCACCACTAACCAGCTCCTCCGCCCCCGCCCCCCCCCCCGTCTCGCTTTGCAGATCCTCTCCTCAAACGAACATTGTGAGGAGATGTTGGACTTCCTCGGGTCCAAAATAGAGAGAATCCGCTCTGCGGTTTCCTCCCCCCACCACTCCTCCACCTCCGGACCCTCATCAGTTACCTCAACCGCCACACACCCCCCATTTCATACTTTCAACCCCACCACCCCGTCTTTAATTACAAAAATAATCACCTCCATGAAACCCACCACGTGCTCATTGGACCCCATCCCCACCCCCCTCCTCCACACCCAGCTCCACCTTTTGGCCCCGTTAATTTCTGACATCATCAACCTTTCCCTCTCCTCAAGCACCGTCTCTACCTCCCTTAAAACCACCACCATCACCCCTATCCTGAAGAAACCCTCCCTTGATGAGTCGCAACCATCAAGCTATCGACCCATCTCCAATCTCCCGTTTTTATCCAAGGTCCTTGAAAGAGTGGTTGCCTCCCAGCTCCGCTCTTTCCTTTCAACTCACTCACTCCTTGAACCCCTCCAATCGGGTTTCCGCCCTATCCACAGCACAGAAACTGCCCTGGTTAAGGTTACAAATGACATCCTAACCGCCTGTGACCAGGGCTCCCTCTGCCTCCTCGTCCTCCTTGACCTGTCTGCTGCGTTCGACACAGTCGATCACACCATCCTCCTTCAACGTCTTTCCTCCCTCCTCAACCTTCAAGGCACAGTCCTTGACTGGTTCCATTCCTATTTGACCCACCGTTTACACTTTGTATCTTCCAACGGTTTCTCCTCAAACCCCCGCACAGTTTCTCACGGTGTCCCTCAGGGCTCTGTCCTCGGCCCCCTCCTTTTCACCTTTTATACACTCCCTCTGGGCGATGTCATCCGCAAACATGGGGTAAATTTCCACATGTATGCGGACGACACCCAGTTCTACCTTTCTACCTCATCCCTCAACCCCCAGACCATCGATGTTCTGACAGCATCGAGTCCTGGACGAGGGAAAACTTCCTGCAATTGAACGTGAGTAAGACTGAGGCCCTCCTGATCGGCTCAAGCCAGCGCCTCCGCACATCGGGCGCTGCCAGCCTCAACATCCAAGGCTGTACTCTCCACCTCACAAATCCAGTCAGGAACCTCGGCATCACGTTCGACCAAAAACTTTCCTTCCTCCCCCACATCCGCGCCTTGACCGGCACCGCTTACTTCCACCTGCGCAACATTGCCAGGCTCCGCAATTATCTTACCCCCCGCGCTGCCGAATCACTCGTGCACGCATACATCACCTCGAGGCTGGACTACGGAAACTCTCTCCTCGTCGGCCTCCCCAGTTCCTCCATTCACAGGCTGCAGGTCATCCCAAACTATGCAGCCCGTGTACTATCCCGCACCCGCCTTCACGACCATATAACCCCCACCCTCGCCCGTCTCCACTGGCTCCCCATCCTCCAGAGGATCGAATTCAAGATCCTCGTCCTCACCTTCAAGGCCTTACATGGCCTTGCCCCGCCCTACTTAACCAATCTACTTTCCCCCTACAAGCCCACCTGGACCCTCCGTTCAGCAGGACTTGGCCTGCTCCAAGCCCCCCGCCCGAACCGCCCCACCATCGGAGGCCGGGCCTTCAGTTTCTCCGCTCCCACCTTATGGAATTCCATCCCCCAATCCCTCCGTCTCGTTTCTTCCCTTTCCTCTTTCAAGGCCGGTTTGAAGACTTTCCTCTTCGACCGTGCCTTTTGTTCCACCCAGAATTTTCGACCTCCCCTACGTGTTTCACCCCTTCCCAAACACTCCCCTCCCAGCTCGGGTCACACGCCTCCTGTGCAGCGCCTTGGGACATCCTCCCGACGTGAAAGGCGCTTTATAAGTGTAATTTGTTGTTGTTTTGTTGATTGGGTGAGTGGGTGAGTGGGTGAGTGGGTGATTGGGTGATTGGGTGGGTGAGTGAGTGAGTGAGTGAGTGAGTGAGTGAGTGGCAGAAAGAGATAGAGAGCCAGAGAGGGGGAGAGATAGTGTGTTTGGGAGTGTGGATGGAAGTGTGTGTTACGCCCGTTTGAGGCTTTGACCCCATTAGCAGAGCAATCTGTGGAGCCGAGAACAGCAGGTCAGGGTAACTCAGAGAGACAGGGCAGTGAGCTCTCTCTCACACACACACGCTCTCTCACACACACACGCTCTCTCTCACACACAGCTCTCTCACACACACACACAACTCTCTCACACAGCTCTTGCTCACACACACACAGCTCTCTCTCACCGTGGCCATGCTCTCGACCTTGTCTTCACCCACGGTGTTGACATTTCTGACCTCAGCACAATGGACATGGCCATCTCGGATCACTTCATAGAATGTTACGGCAGAAAAGGAGGCCATTCGGCCGAACGAGTCTGTGCCGGCTCTTTGACCGAACAAGTCTTTGACTTCCTCATCTCTTTCTCCTCTCACATCCCTCTCTTCTCCACCAAGCTCTCAACTGTACTTTTCCGCCCATGGAAAAGTCTCCCCCAGGACACCCTCACAGAGGCCCTGATACCCTCACATCCTCTGACCTCCTACCCCTCTGGCCTTCCATCCACAGTGATCATGAAGCGGCTGACCAGCTGCTCCTCAATTCCCTCTCCTCCACCTTCAACTCTCTCATCCCCCTGAAATACCAAACCATCTCCAAACCCAATCTCCCAGTACAACAGCCATCCCTGCTCACAAAAGACACAGTCTCTACTGCTCGAGCATAGATGGCAGAAAACCAGCCTGACGGTTCACCACCAATTGTGCTCGAGCATCTCCACAGTTACCAACGTTCTTTGTCATGTGTGAAAGTAGCCACTATTCCAACATCATCCTGGAGACAAAAAACAACCCCAAAGTCCTCTTTTCCACCACCCACCACCTCCGTGCACACCCTAAGGCCTCCTCAATCTTCACTTCAATTGCAAAGTGCAAGGAGGTGATGGACTTCTTCTCCTCCAACATCCACAACATTCGCCAGGCCCTCATTGCCCACCACCACTCCCTTTCCATCCCTCTTACCTTCTCCATCATCAGCTCCTACCACGAACCACTTCCTACAATCCTTCTCCCCGTCTCTCATTCCTTCCTCTCCACCCACCATCACCCACCTCAATGAAGCCCACCACCTGCTGCCTCGACCCCCTCCGCATCCCACCTACTGCTCACCCAGCTCCCCCTCCTCTGCCCACTGCTGGCTGACATCATCAACCAGGCCCTCTCTACAGGATCAGTCCCTGTCCCCTCTCAAAACTGCTACCATCATCCCATTCTTCAAAAAACCTTCCCTTTATCCCTCATACCCTAGTCACTACTACCCTATCTCTAATCTACCCTTCCTTTCAAAAGCACTTGAACGAGTTGTTGCCAACCAACTCTGCACCTACCTTTCCTCCCACTCCCTCTTCGAACCCCTCCAGTCCGGTTTCCGCCCTGCCCACAGTACAGAGTCTGCGCTTGGGAAAGTCACAAATGACATCCTCTCTATCTGTGACCAGGGCTCCCTCTGCCTCCTGATCCTCCTGGACCTGTCCGCTGTGTTTGACACACCATCCTCCTCCACCGCCTGTCCTCCATCATCCACCTCAGTGGGACCGCACTCGCCTGGTTCGAGTCCTACCTCACAAACCACCAGCAGTATATCTCCACAAACGGCTTTTCCTCCCGTTCTTACCCAGTTACCTGTGGGTTACCCCAGGGATCCATCCTTGGTCCCCTCCTCTTCCTCATCTACATGCTCTCTCTTGGTGATGTCATCCGCAGACATGGGGCACACTTCCACATGTACGCGGATGACATCCAACTCTATTTCTCCACCTCACTTTGTGACCCCCAGTCCCCTGATGTTCTGTCAGCTGCCTGTCAGACATCAGGAGCTAGATGAGCGCAAACTTCCTGTCGCTGAATGTTGACAAGACTGAAGCCATACTCTTTGGCTCTCGTCAACGTCTCCAATCACACGGCTCTCACCTCCTCCATCTTCCCAGCCTGCCCCTAAAACTCTCTGAACCCGTATGCAATCTTGGTGTCAGGTTCCACCCCCAGCTGTCCTTCCTCCCCCACATCCGGTCCCTCACCAGCATCCGTTGCCTTTCTCCATCGGATCTCCCGTCTCCCGCAATACCTCACTCCAAAAGCCGTTAAAACCCTGGTCCATGTCTTTGTCACCTCTCGGCTGGACTATTCCAATCCTCGCCAGTCCCCCCTCCACCACAATCCATAAAATCCAACTCATTCAAAACTCTGCCACCCGCATTCTCACCCACACCAAACATCGCTCCCCCAATTACCCCAGTCCTTGCTAGACTTCACTGGCTCCTTGTCCCAGAGAGGATTGATTTCAAGATCTTCATCCTAGTTTTCAAATCCTTCCACTCCTCTGCATCCCCCTACCTCTCCGACCTCCTCTCTCCTCAAACCAGCTCCTGCTGCCTTCACTCCTCTGGGTCTGGTCTCCTCCTTGTCCCCCCAAATTCTCCACTCCATACTTTGGGCTGTGCCTTCAGCCACTACGCACTGAAGCTCTGGAGCTCCCTTCCTCACTCCCTTCACCTTGCACCCCACCCTCTCTTCTCAGTTTCATGTCCCAGCCAAAGACCTTTCTCTTTGACCACACCTTTGGTTACCTTTCTAACCCCGCCACTGGCTTAGTCCCAGGTCCATTATTGTGAAGTGCTCTGAGACGCTGTCCAGCATGGAGGGCGCTATATAATTGAAGTTGTTGAGATTTGAGCTCTCGCCGTCACAGTGTAGACCAAATGGAATGAGAAGAGAGAGGTTGGCGGCGGGGGTGGTGTGGGAGTGAGAGAGATAGAGAAGATAGAGAAAAGATCAAGAGGAGAGAGATGCGCAATAAAGTGCTCTAAAAAAAACTTTAATGTGAGAGAGAAAAGTGGGTTTGTGAATGTCACCGTTTATATATTTACATCTTTTAATGTTGGATTTCCTCAGCTCCTCCCTCTCTTGCTCTCTCGGTCTGTCACTATTTCTGTCTCTTTCTCTGTCTCTTTTTCTCCCTGTCTGTTAGTCTGATCAAGTGACTCTGACTGTCTGTCTCTTTCTAAGCCTCTGTCTGTCTTCTGTCTGACTGTCTTTCTCTCTGTCTCTCTGTCTGTCTGTGTCTCTTGCCTTGTTTCTCTTATTCTGTCTCTTTCTTTGTCATTCGCATTCTCTCTATCTCTCACTGCCTGTGAATCGCTCTGTGTCTCTGTCTCTCTCTTCTCTCTCTCTGCCTCCCATCTGTACATGTGTGTGTCTCTCTGTCTATATGTGTGTGTGTGTGAGATTCTCTCTGTCTCTCAGTATGTATGTCTCTGCTTTTGTCTATCTCTCTCAGTCTGTCTGTGTGTGTATCCCTCCAATTTTCTCCTAGTTTTTGTGATTCACATTCATGAACTGATGTTTTGTCCAAATTGTTGCCATCAAACCAACAGATGCAATTTTTATCCTGAATTAACCTGTTCTGTTCCAGTCTCTGTTTACAAGTTGGCTGGAAAGTTTGAGAAATGTTAGCCCAAGATCCAGGGTTCTGGGTGGGGAGGGGGGAGCCCAGAGTGGGTCACTCCTGAGTGTAACCAGCTAAACCCGCCTAAAGAATAATAATCCTTGCATTTGATATCGTGCTTTTCACATTTTTTAGACGTCTCAAAGCGCTTCATACAATACACTGGAAAGTGAATTGACTGTATACATTTGTGGGCGAAACACGGCAGCCAATTGTGCACAGCAGCGTCCCCCCCCACAAACAGCCGTGGGTTGAAATGACCAATTTTTTTTTTCAAGGGATTATTATCAGGCGTGTGTGTGTGTGTGTCTCTGTGGAGTAAGGAAACTTGCTCAACGTTTCGTTGAGCAAGTTTAGGTAAGGACCTAAACTGCCGAGAATTGAACCCAGGTCTCTTGCTTGTAAGGTGAGCGCTCTAACCACTGAGCTACAGGATTCCACAGGGGTCCACAATAGCTGGGCTATTGATATCACTGTCTGGCCAGGCTTTCCCGTTGCTTGTCCAGCTAGGACCATCCTCCTAGTTAGTTAGTTAGTGAGTTTAGTTAGTTAGTGCAGGGTTAACAGGAGCTGTAGTGGGAGGGAGCAGTGCTGTCAGGATATACTGTGACCCTCAGCCTGACTCAGGGACCAGGGACTAGTGACCCTCTCAGGGGGGGCTCAATTTGGGCATTCAATTGCCATTTACCCCCAACTCCACCCCTGAGGAGACACTGTTTACCTCCCTCTCCCTCTGTCTCCCAGAGCAGTTGTGCGTTGAAAGAGTTAAAGCGACAACCATTGTCTGCGTCTCACTCACTCTCAATGGAAACCTGACACAATGGCTGCTGAGCTGAAGCCCACTCATGTTGGGATTTTGTGAGCAGGCGAGGCACTTAAATCCATTATCGTCTCTCTAGCACATCATCGCTAATGAATCCACTTCATCCCTAAACATTTCAACAAACGGCTCCCTATCACCTGCTCGTTCTGCTCATCCCCCCCCCCCCCCCCCCCCACCCTCCAACAACACCTTCTGTCCTCACCCCCCACCTTCCCCACTCGGTCTCTACTCCGGTTCCTGAACCAGGCTCATCCGTAGTATCCGGAGAATATTTCAGCTGGTGTCTTGAGGCAGTTGTTACCTGTGGAGGAGCAAAGTGTGCGATGGGATAAGGAGAGAGAGTTAGATGGAGCGAGAGAGAGAGCTTGTCACTTAGCTCCTGGGTGAGAGTTGCCTTACGTCATATGAACATTAGAGACTAATAACAGCGAGAGAGTATGAGAGAGAGAGAGAGAGAGAGGGAGTGAGAGAAACAGAGAGAGAGGAAGTGAGAGAGAGAAACAGACAGAGAAAGATAGTGAGAGAGAGAAACACAGAGAGAGGGAGGGAGTGAGAGACAGATAGACAATAGAGTAAGGTGGAATGAGAGAGAAAACAATTATAGCTCAATTATAAGCTCTTTCTCTCTCTCTATTCTTCCCTCTCTCACTCTCACATCCGAGTCAGACATTTTGTGGGTTCGAGGCCCCACATCGGGACTTGGATCCAGTCTAAGCTGATGCCCCAGTGCAGTGCTGCGGGGTGTTGCATGTTAGAGTCCCCATACTTCGGATGAGACGTTAAACCTCACTTGCCATCAGTCTGTCTGTCTGCCCGCCCGTCAGTCTATCTATTTAGGACGTTAAAGATCCTGTTGCGCTATTCAAAAAGAGAAGTCAGTCTCTCTCTCTCTATCTAGTTTGACAATACCCCAAATAAAATTGATCACTCATTTCACAACTGTTTGTGGGACACTGCA